>VXAL01008655.1:0-30249 GCA_013399475.1 Chauna torquata
GCACCAAGGGGGCACTTGAGCAGGAAGGCCTGGGGACAACTGAAGGGCCGTTTGTGAGGGCAGCTGTTAGCAAGGGGAGAGGCCTGGGGCATTTGAGCGGTCCCGAGGTACTTGGGTGGACCTGGGAACATTTTGGGGGAGCTCTTACAGTATCTCAAAGGAAGGAGGGGGGTCTTGGGGGACAGTGGGTGGGGAAGAATAAAATCAGGGATGAGACAGGGAATGGGGGGGCAGGAAATGGAGTAGCCTGGGATTGCCGACAGAGATGGGGCAAAGCAGGCAGGCGTAGGAGAACCTCCTGGGCGTGGCGGGGAGAAGAGAGCTGGGCTGGAGGTGCTCTGGGCACAGGAAGCGCGTGGAGGACAGGGATGTGAATAACTGTGGCAGGACTGTGTGCTCCTGGCCCGGGAGGTGAGGCCTGCCACGACCCTTGGCTATGGGCGCTGGGCACAAATAAGCCCTTGTTATGAATCTCAGTTTACTTCTGGATCACCTGTGCCACGTGCCATTCCTGTCACCCTTCCTCTGCCCTCAACCCTTGTAAGAGCAGCATGACTGTACAGGGAGGAAATGTTTGGAGTTTGACAAGTGTGTGTGTGCGTGTGGTGGGAGTGGGAGGGAGTGGAAGTCAGAAGGTAACCTGGGGTTTGGGGAAACGGTGTGCAGGAGAAGCACTGCATCTCACTGAACGCTTCTGTTGTTGCAGGAGTGCCGGATTGCGCATCCCATTGTTAAATGCACTTACTGCAGGACCGAATTCCAACAGGAAAGGTAACTGCCTGTTGCACTGGGGAGGCTGATGTTTTCTTTAGAACAGACGCGCCCGGGGAACTGTAATCTTTCCACACCTTTGATGACCGAGCCTGATTGTTGCTGTGGAAGACGTGGGAGACCTTTGGTCTTCTTCAAAGGTCTGCTGGGCGAGTCGGTGTGCGTGTGCAGTATCCTTAGATTTGTACCTATCGCTTGGTTTTTGGTTTTAGTCAGTGCTCAGCGACATCTCCCAGTGAAGGGTCTGGGTGCATCTTCCTATGAGTTTTCTCCTATCTGATTTCTGGTATCTAAAAATTATTTCTTCATATGCTTCCTTTAGCTGTGCTTCTGCCTTTTTTGCCTTTTTGCAAGTTATGTAGATTGCAGAGGAAAGATAGGTAAACCCAGAAGCTGATGAGCATAACGCGTGTGGACATTGTGTGGGGTGTTCTTTCCTGTGTTTGTTGGACAAATATACCTCAGTGCTGACCTGGCTTAACCTTGTAATCGAGCGCAGACCTCCTCCAGAAGTGAGGCTGACACCAGTGCTGAATCATGCCTGCTGCCAATTAGCCAGTGATCAGACGCCTGCGTTTGTAAGGACAAAAAAACTGGCGTCATCTGGGGATGCCTTAATTAAAAGATACCTCCTAGTAATACCACTTTTTGCCAAATTATCCTCAACCAGATGGGGATAGGAAATGCACTTTGATATCAGAGTCCCTAGTGGAGATGAATGCAGTCTCACCACTAGAGACGGAGCCTAGGGGAGCCTGGGATCCTAACCACAGAGGTTTAGTTTTCTCTGGGGAAGTGTTAATAAAATGACCTGTCCTTTTTCTTAACAGCAAAACCAACACAATATGCAAGAAGTGTGCTCAGAATGTGAAGCTCTATGGAACAGTAAGTGAGTGGGGCTCGTTTTCACCAGCCTCTTTTTCCTTCATCT
Organism: Chauna torquata; assembly: GCA_013399475.1. Classification (NCBI taxonomy): domain Eukaryota; kingdom Metazoa; phylum Chordata; class Aves; order Anseriformes; family Anhimidae; genus Chauna; species Chauna torquata. The sequence continues at coordinate 1,703 of VXAL01008655.1, forward strand.
TTCTTGTCCTTATCCTGCTGAATCCCAGAGCAGTTTATGGGCTGGCTCTGTTGTAGCAGCATGACTGATCAATAATACACAGGTCCCTCAGGCGTGAAGCTTTTACCTTTTCTCTTCTTTTAGTATGGGAAAGAGCAGCTCTGCATCATTTTAGCCCAGGAAATGAACTATTCGATATCCAATAGAAACAAGAACATGGTTATACAAACTGAGATTGCTACAGGAAGCAGTGGTAAATCTGTTCTCCTGCTTGTCTCAAGTCTGAAGCGGAGATTTTGATTGTTTTTATTTTGGTGATAAATACTTCTGAAGATTTCATAGCACTTGATAAACGGTCTAGGTGTCATGGCTAAATACACTTAGCTAGAGACCAGGGGTCCAAATGTAATTATGTCTCCTGGATCAGCATTATAGTTAACTTGGTAGGGGGAAATAAATGTTTTGAAGTGCTGGGGAGAAGGGGAAAGAGCGATGTATTAATGTCATTAGGAGGCACTGCTATATTGGTTGTTTTCGTTTCTTAAAGCCCAAACCCTGCCAGTACTGCAACATAATTGCAGCATTTATTGGAAACAAGTGCCAGCGTTGCACAAACTCTGAAAAGAAGTATGGACCTCCACACTCCTGTGAGCAGTGCAAGCAGCAGTGTGCATTTGATCGCAAGGATGATAGAAAGAAGGTCAGTATCTCTGTAAAAGGAGGCTGTGAAAAGGTAAAGAGGCCGATCACAGTGACTGTCCATCTCCTCCAGGCATTCTCTAGCATTTCTAAAGGGGGTCCCTCTTGGTTGTAAAATATTTTTTGGAGTTGAGCTTTGCTGTGGGAGCTGTATTTTGGAGCTGTTTAACCTTCGAGCCCCTCTGCTCCTTTGCCAGATCTGATGAGAAAGATCTCTTGAATTTGGCCTAAGGGTAGGTGAGGAGGCAAAGGAGAAGGGGCCTCTGAGTGAAATGCGAGGTGCCTGCTGGGGGAGAGGGATGGGGAACAGTATTGGCGCCGTAGCCTGAAGTGCTGGAAGTGTCCTACCTCCACCAAGAAACCTATTGCATGGCTCCTGCACACCCTTTATTTAAACAACGTTAAGTGCTTCTTAGGAGGTGTGTGTGTCTAAAGCCTCCTTTCTTCAGGCTATGAGCATCTATTGTTTGTTTTGGATGCTGCATGTTTTGGATGTTAATTCCTGTCCTCCTGCTGATCCTCCTTGAGCAGAAACCTTGGCTCTTCTGGTCTCCAGTGACTACCCTGTCACGTACCGTTCCTTGGCTTTGCTTTGACAGAAATCCCAGTGGAGTTAGCCTGTCCTGGTGAATGGGTGATATACGAGTCTGTAAGCAAAGCTTGAAAGAGGCTGAAGTTAGGAGAAGTTAGCTGCTATTAATGAGTACTGCCTGTGAAATATACTTCTTACCCTTTCTAGGCACTCAAGGGATCCTTTTTGAGTCGCTGCTTGTTTGTGTGTGATCTTAAAACCTTGAAGGTGCTTCTTGTCTTCTCCGTGCTTCGTTTGTGGGCAGGAAGCAAGACAAAAATGTCTCTCTTTCATGCCCTCCAGGTGGATGGAAAGCTGCTCTGCTGGTTATGCACACTATCCTATAAACGGGTCCTGCAGAAGACCAAAGAGCAGTGCAAACACCTGAGCAGCTCTTCCCGAGCAAGCCTGCAAGAGAAGGAACAGTACAGCAGGCTCAGCAGTGGCAGCCATTATAACAGGTAACCTGGACAAGCTTTTTTGTTGTGCAGGGCTTGCCTCTCGGGTTAGCAAAGAGAGCTCCTGGCTGCTCCACACCCGTTAGGTGCCCTTCCTGAAGTAACTGGGAGCGGTGTCTTGGGCCTCAGTACCATGGAGTGGTGATGGCTTTTGGCAGTTCTCTTGTTCAGGTGAATGTGGCTAAGTCAGACTTCGCTGGTTTGCAAACACTATTGTTCTGGTGCAGACTTGTAGTTCGACTTACTGAACTTGTGTACAATTAAAGCTAAATTGCATTTGTAAAATGTGATGATTGAAATGTAGATTTTAAGCATGAGTTCCTCACCTACCTACTGATCTGACTGACACGTTATTTTCTGTTTATTTTTAGTCTCCAGCTGCTCTTCAAGGAATGAATTTTTTATTGTTCTTTCTTGTGCTAGGAAACCTTTTTTTAATAGGCTCAAAGTGGGTGGGAATATTTATCTGCTCCTCCGACTGCAAGTCGTTCAGGTTCTGACATACAATTTCCTCATTTTTTCTAGCCAGAAAACCTTATCCACCTCTTCTATTCAGAATGAAATCCCAAAGAAGAAAGCCAAGTTTGATGCCATATCTGCCAATGGTGACAGGTGAGCCTGTTACATGGGGAAATTGTGGGTGGGCGGTCTTGCTTGCTAAGTTTTATGTAAGAGAGTTGTGCGCGAATAGCAGGAAGGATGCTAGAGCAGGGATCTCGGGCTCTGGGACCTCAAGGGGCTGCATTAGCAGCTTTCCAGAGCCTGTCAGGCCAGTGTTACTTGGTGTTTAGACACAGATTTGAAAAAAAACAAAAAGAATACCTAGTGCCTGTACCTGCTAGAATAGAAACTGTTGGTGAGCTCAGCCAACAAGCAGTTATAAAAACAGCAGCCGGACCAGCTTTATCCTCTCCCTGCAGTGACAGGGAAAGGGTGGCTGTTAGCTACACCGCAGAGTTGAGTTCTGCGGTTGTTGTGCTTTCTGGGCTGTCAGACTGATCTGCAGGGAGGTGGCCTCAGAGGAGAGGATCAAAACCCACCTCTCGTTTCCCCTCCTGCCTTGTAGGGGAGGGACAAGCAATCAAAGAGCTTTGCTTGAAAGCAGCCGGTCCCATTCTGCTGTCACAGTTTGTGTTGGATTATGTTGACACTGGCTGCATGTGCAGCAGAATGGGAGTCACTAGCAGAAACAGGAGATTGAGATGGATTTTTTTTTTTATGGTCTTGTACATGCATATTTTCATTCCTCCCTTTCCTCTCTGATTCTCAGCGTTCCTTCCTCTCCCGAGATGCTTTGTCCCCCTATCCAGAGTGCCCCGTCCACGTTGGCGCAGTGGGCTGCTTCCCAACAGAGTCTCGGTGCCTACCATTGTCCTGTTTCTCAAGGCACTGACATCCTGAAGTGAGATCACCTGTTGTTTTCTCCCCCGTTGCCCTCCCTCCCTGGGAACTGTCTCATACATGGGAACTGCCCCTATCGATGGATCTCCTTCCAAACAGCAGTGAATTGGGAGCATGGACCAGAGTATAGGCTTTTTAGTGCCAAAGGGTCCGTTAAAACCACTGGTAATTAATTGCTGACTACCTGCCTCGAAGGTCTTTTCTTCAAGATCACATACCACGTCTCTGCTGTAGATACTGTTAACATCTGGTCGATGTTTGGGAGCATGTGAAATGCTGTTATGTGAAACAGAACTTAAATAATTTTATAGGGCAGTGATTCCCGTAAAGTAGTCTACAGGACCATTTATCACCTGAACAGTATTTTCAATTCAAAGTTGGAAAAAATTAAGAGTTAACTGTGGCTTGGGAGCTGCAGCTGAGCATGGTGTGTTCAGAGAATTCATCTGGCTGCCTTTGGTGCTGGTGGAGCTGGAGGAGAGACTGGAGACGGGTGTCTGCACCGGGGTGTCGCCCACCAGTAGTGCTTTCCTTCTAGAGCCCTGTTAGCCCCTGCTCACCCACCGAGGCTGCTGTCCGGGCTGTAGGACGGTACCAGGTATTTTGATTTACTTGCTAAAGCCTGGGCCGAGACCTAGCGACTCATTGTCGTGCCACTGCTGGCTCGAAGATATCCAAGAAGCAAAAAGTCACATGTTCTGGCATCAATCGCTCAGCCATTTGTTTGCAAAACAGGAGCATGCATTAGAGGAATCAAATGCCTTTATTTCTGTTTGCTCTTGTGTCAGATGTCAGTCTGGCTTCTGCCAAGGCTGTGGTCCTTGCCGCAGACTTTTTTTGGTGAATCCCAGTAATGAACTGTGTATAATTTTAGCAACTACTAAAGAGCTCCAGCAACGTGGCATAGAAAATGCAGGCTGCAGCTGCCTTAAATAGACACATGGCTGTGTTTCTTGAGCGGAATAATAATGGTGCTTCATTAAGTGTGTTTGTGGAGTTGTTGAGGATGAAGCCCCCAAAAGCCCCCATCTTGCACCATTTTCTGTAAGACTCTGCAGCCCAGAGTCAGCGGGGAGTCTGGGTTGCAGGCTGAGTGCAGAGTTAGGGTCTGCCGCAGTGCGCAGCTGGTTGTTGTCAGCAGGGCGGTCTGGAGCGGGGTGATACACAAGGGGCACCTCTTCGCTGCTGAGGTCACTGCACCGTTCTGTACAGCATCTCTTGGCCATTGGCTCCAGGCAAAGTTCTGAGGCAGCCTTCAGCTGTACAAAATTTGGGCATGCTTGAGCTCTTAACTTTGGTAACACCGCCAACAGGGTCCAGCTTACGTGAAGTCGTTGCTCCGTTGTGGATGCAGTGGGACTTCCTTTGCTGTGCCTTACTGGGCTCTGAGCCCTGTATGTTTCTGTTTTCGTGTTTCTGAGTGGGTGATGCTCCCAATGCCTGTGATTTGGGGACTGGGCAATTTCCAGTGGTCATTTAATGGGTGCCGTTGTGTGGCTCGTTCTGGGTGAGCTCCGAGGGGAGTTACCAGCAGTGACCCCGCCGCACACGGAGCAGCTTTCCCCGGCAGCGGCTCTCAGCGCAGCCGGCAGCGCACCTTGCCTTACTAACCCCGCTGTCCTGCCGGAGCTCTTCAGCCCTGGGCTCTCCGGTGTGCGCGAGCACCCTGGCTTCACCGGCACCTCCTCGTGCTGGTCCTGGGCCTCCTCACCTGGTTCTGCCAGTGCTTGTTGTCCCCATCCTCCTGTGCCAATGCTGCCAAGGAGTGATTTTATGTTAGAGGCCAGCCACCTTAGCCTCTGCACAGGGACACGCTGCTGTGCCTTCTCTGGTGACTACAGACAAGGTCCTAAATCGTGCTCTTAACACCAGGCAGCGATGAGTGCTTCAGACTAGCTGGCTGGGGGAGAACAGTGATGCCGGAGGACGCTGAGCAATGAAGTTCATTTAGTAAAAAGATTCTCATTTGCATAGAAAAGTCCTGGCTTATGCTGAAAGCGCTAGGACTGGGCTGAACTGCTCCTGCTTTTGGTAGTGTTAGAGGAAGGGTAAGTTCAGGCGCTGGTTCCTGTTGGTCTGAACGAATTTTTGTGAGTGGAGAGTATTTTTGTTGTAGGTGAGATTTGGATGCTGGTTCGGTCAGCCTGCTTTGTGCCCCTTTACATCAGCCTGACTTGAATAGCAAAATCTTTAAGCTTGGCATTTATTTTGCCTAATTTCAGTCATTTAACAGGTGTTAAGTTTAAGGCAGTCATTTTCGTTTCTTTTCCATTCAACACAGAGAGGCAGGTGTCTTTGGAAGAGCTTTTATTTTTTATTTTTTTTTTTTTAAACTCTGTCTCTATTGAAAGCAGTGGGAGCTCATCAGTTCACTCTAATTAGAGGCATGAATTTTTTGGCTGTTCAGACATGGAGAGCCCACATCTCTCTGACCCACCCCAAGGGACTGCGACCCTGGGGATGGAGTTTACTTGTAGGGAGAGTGCATTGCTTGTTTGTTTGCTTCTTTTTGTTTGTTTGCGCTGTTTTTTGTTTTAGTATTCTTAATCTGTTAAAGGAATGGAGGGATGTGTATTTGGCATTTTTCCTTCTAATTTTGGAGCCTCAGGCTGCTTCCTTAGTATGGGGTTAAAGACAGAGAAACCTTTTATTATTGACTTGTCACACTTTTAAAAAAAAAAAAAAAGAAAAAGACGAAAGCTTCATTAATTTGCACACTGACACTTTTGAGGATGCATTTTGCAGCCGCTGGACAGCAGAATACCTGCCTGTGCTCACATGTTTGGCAGGAGGATACCTGGGCTCTCTGAGCCTCCCATTTCCCGCTTGTGGGTGCCAGCCCCGAGGGTTGGGTGCCAGCCCGCGCTGCTCTGCAGAAGGCTGGTGGCCTGCCTGTCCCTTCTCCCCGCTGGGTGGCAGGGCCGCTCTCACCTCCCTAGCTCCACAGCTGCTCTGCAACAGGAGCTGCCAGGGAGCAAATTTTTCCTGCCTGAGCTGCTCAGGGAAACGTGAGCGTCTCTTGGCACTCTTCGTCACCCCCAGGACACGGCAGGAGGGAAGCTTGCCTGGGCAAGGGAATGGTGCAAGCAAGAGTTTGTTTTTTAGCCAGAAGAATCCAGTGAGGAAGACTTACTTTTTTTTTCCCCCTCTGTGGAGGCTGCCTTTTTTTTTCTTTTTTTTTTTCCCTTCCTTTCTCTCCTCCCCAGCATATTTGTGCTGAGTGGGAAATTAAAGCTACCGTTAGTAACGGAAAGGTGCTGGAGCACCAACTATCATGTTGCAGAGCCTCCACTTCGGGGAAATTGTACTCGGGAATAGTTTTAAAATGGAGGTGTTCTCTGCCAGTGTGCATATTGCACCTCTCCTGCGCTCGAGAGCTGCCCAGCGTGACAAGCCAGTGCTAGACCCCGCGTACCCTGCGACCTGCCACATCTTACAGAGTGGGCTTTTCTGTCAGCGTGCTGCAACCATGCAAGGCACTTCCGCTGCGGGCTGTCTCCTACAGACCCTCAGCTCTGACTTTCCCCTTGCCTGGCTTTCTGTCCCAGTGCCACAGGGCTGTCCTGTGGCTTTCAGGTCTGTGAAGCTGCCCCTTTTTAGTTTCCCTCTGTAGGCTCCCAGCACAGTGATGGAAAAAGCCTTTTCTTCTGCCATATCCTTGCTATCCAGTCCAATCAGTGCAGGCTGTGTTTTTGATTAGAAGATGGATTCTTTCCAGGCACTAGAGGAAACCCCTGTGTGAGGCGAGCAGCCAGTACTCTCTGTCCTGCCGTATAGCTGGGGGATTGGAAGCTTGGAGGTGGCGGCATGCTTGAGAGGGGCAGCAGTGGGGGAGCTTTGTTTGGCTTCAGACCATGCCTTCCCCCATCCGCTGCAGCTCCCAGCTTCGGAGCTGAATATAAGCTTCAGGACATGCGGTGGCCTACTCTGGAGGCTTTCAAAAAATACCAGAATTCAGGTAACCCTGGCTGTTTATCTTTATAGCAGCAGTGCTGTCTGATAACGGCCAGACTTTAAGTAATCTTCTAGGTGAAGCTTTGTTGTTAAATTTTTATACAGCAATTTCAGGTGTGTGCAGCTGGGAGTATGCTGCCCTTTTAGCACCAAGAGATAAAAAAAAAAAAAATCCAGCTTACCATTACAGCGGTAAGGAGCAGAAGGCAGGCAGAGATCAGGTGAGCTCCCTGGGCCTGTGGCTGCAGCTTATCGTATCTTGTGATCTGAAATACTGCTGTAGTGCGACACTGTGGGTGGCTGCCTAGATCACTGGGTATCTTATAGGGAGATGCGTGAATTGCCTTTGCAGGAGGGTGGCTGATGTCCGGATAAGTTTTCAGCTGGTTGCTTAAGTTTAGAGTAGGTGATTTATGAGTGGTGTCCTCAGCTGTTTGTCTGTCCTCCTGAAGAGAGTCCTTCCTGCTCTGAAGTGGTAATGAAGCTTCTTCCTATATTGCTGTATCACGGTGAAATCAAAATACAAAAGTCCAGTGTGTCTTTTTCCCCTTTTCCCTGCTGAGGACAGCGCTGACTTTAATCTAGGTGTCTCCTTTGGCTTTGTTTGTTTAACTTGGAGGTTATTTGTTTCTCTTTCATGTTCCCTCCTTGCCAGCATGTTTATTTACATTGAGTGAAAAGTTTTGCTGTACATCCAAGGACTGCCTGTGAGAGTTCCTAAGTGGTTGCGTAAAGTTTCACGAGCTCTCTGCTGTCCTCAGCTCTTTGGTTTGAAAATGGATCATCACTGTTTGATTGCTGCAGACGCTGGCTGATGTTCACCCGTAGCAGCCCCATGTCCCTGCTGATTATGCAATAACACAACTCAATTTATCACACGGAGTCTCTGTTGCCCGTCATCCCATTTGTTTCCCAAATTCCATGTGGCATCCAGGGCAGGGATACAGGCAATACCTCCAGACACTGCATGCTTGGAGGACACAATGCATGTCATGAAATGATTCCCGTTCTCCTCTGAGTGCCGTATGTGTGGGAGTTCCCCTGCCTCAGTGAAGAGAAGGGGTCATGATGAGAGTCCTTCCCTGTTCTTTGCTGCAGTTTTTCTCCAGACCTCGCCCTGGACTCTCCTGGCACTGACCACTTTGTTATCATCGCCCAGCTGAAGGAGGAGGTGGCTACTTTAAAGAAGATGCTGCACCAGAAAGATCAGATGATTTTGGAGAAGGAGAAGAAGGTACAGCCCTTGGCTTGCTTCCCCCCCACAGCATGCTGACAGCTGGCGTGTTCACACAGATCGCACTCAAGCGGAGTCTAGCTTTTTATATTGCAGTCAGCAAGAGGGTTTCTGGCTGTCTCCAGGCTGCCTCCTATCCAAAGTTAAACAGGCTTTCAGGACCCACCTGGGGCGATCTCGTTTCATAAAGGGTCGTTTTTTGACCACTGTCTCAGACACCTCCATGTGGGTGCAAGGCAGAGAGAAAACCTGCTGCTCTGTGTAGAATGAGAGCAGCACCCTGGGTGCTTTTGCTTCTCTGTGCAGCTCTGTGATACAGTTTTGCTCCTGTTGCTCTCGCCATGCACGTTTTCAAACTTCTCCAGTTGCACACAACTTCTGTAGAGGCGTTTTCTGTGGCAGGGTGCATCTGGGGTGAAGGCAGTCATTTCTTCTTCCAGCTCATGTGCTCTTTACTGGTTTATCTGCAGATCACAGAGCTGAAAGCCGACTTGCAGTACCAGGAGTCGCAGATGAGGGCAAAGATGAACCAAATGGAGAAGACGCACAAGGAGGTCATGGAGCAGTTACAGGTGACAGCATTTTTGTTTTAATTTGCTGAGCTGCGCTGTACCCGGGAGTGACTGAGGACACTCCTGATCAGAACACCCCGTGAGCCTTTGCACACGCAGCTCTGCTAATGCTTCTCAGCCCTGTCCTCCAGCCTCTCTGCTCTGCCTGGCAAGCCCCTCCCCACGCTGCAGTGTGTTGTAACCCCTATTTATGTCCTTCTTGCTGCTCTCTACTTGGGCTCAGACTTGCTGTATTGTAAAGTGCTGTGTTGTGTCCCCTGTGGACTAGATGGGAACCATCAAACTCATTTTACCTGTTGCCAGAATCAGGTTTGAACCTGTTTCTCCAGACTGCAGAACCTTTGTCAGCTCCCTGCACCACGTAGCTCTTAATGTGATTTATGTGACCAGTAACCAAAGGGAACAAAGATCGAGAGAAACAATTGGCAGTTCTTTAGCACTGTATCTCTGTAGTCCAAATAAAGAAGTCCCTGAGCTCGAGGGAACAGGGAGAGCAGGATTTTTGTCACGGCCATGGAAACACTAGACAGACTATCAGCATGAATACACTGTGAGCCACTGAAGAGATTGGGTCAAAGGGGAACTGGTTACAGGGAAGAAGTCAGACTTAGAAATGAACTTTGCACCCTTTAATTACTCTGAGGTTTATAATGATCTAAAGCCCTAGCAATGAGAGATGGGAGGGGATAAGACAAAAGGCTTATATTCCTGCTGAGAAAACAGCCCCTCCTCCATCAGCACACACCCAAGTTAATTATTAGAGAGGAAGACAGGTTTTGGAGACCACAGTTGCTGTCAGAAAGCTGGTGCCCATGAGATCTTCTTCACAGCGCACAGTCTTAAGCAACATAAGCCTGTCTGAAGGTCGGAATATCTGTGCGTGGTGTGCAGGGGGCTGGATGCGCTTCCCAGCCCCTGTGGGCAGGGCAGCGCTGTCGGTTGGCGTTTGAGGGACCGCTGACAGCCAAAGCCTTCCACCTCTGTTCTGCTTTCGTGATCCTGCACTGCCTGTTTCAGCCTAGAGCTGTTGCTGTCTCATGGCTTTGGGTGGCCTGCAAAGAATGACTTGATGTTCTTACTCCAGTTCCGAACAGACAATTTGCCGTTAGCACAAACCACCATGTTTTGGTTGCCTTGACAGCCCTGGCCGTGAAGCCAAGGGCTAACTGGGAGATGACCTCCCTCCTTGCAGTGGTTTCCCAAGGCAGGGCACACTGGTCGCTCAGTGTGTGTGGGAAGAGTATATCCCGATGCTGCCTTTGCTGTAGTTAAAAGAGGATGTCTGTCTTGAAAGCTGTCGGACGCCTTCCGACAGCCTTAAACTTGCTCAATTCTGAAGGGAAAGAGGAAGCATCAGATCCACCAGCAGGTTTGCCCGCAGCCACCCGCCGCTGCTGGGTGGAGAGGGGTTTGCATGTCTGTCACCCACTGTGCTGTTCTGTACTTAGCTCGGAGTGGGACTGCCCTGAACTCCTCTCTGGTGTCCGAATGTTTTACTTCAGCTGATATTGACTGAGGCTCTGGAAACTTTCTTTACTGATTCCAAAATAAAAGTTAAAATCCTCTTGGTGTATTGTAGGTGCCTTGAAGTGTTCATATAATTCAATTTTTTGAATGTGCTCTTGGTTTATTTTGTCTTGTCTTTTCGTGGGGGGGAAGCAGGGGTGCTGTGTTCTTCCAGTCTGTAGGAGGCAAAGGAAGCTGCTTTACCACGTGCAGCACCGGAGCAGAGGGTTTAATTCCTCTAATAACCTCGGTGTATTCAATCATTCGCTGCAAACCAGTGTAGAAGGGCTGTATCTGGTTTCGTGCGGGTTCTACCCCTTATCCTACTGGTATGGCATAGGTTACTGCGTAGGCTAGAGGTGAGTGAGCTCAGAAGTTTCTTAAAGGGACTAAAGAGCCTTATTCTTAAGTTGCCATGATTTTTAATTCGGTCCAAACCAGAGAGACAAGTTGTTTTCTCATGGTAGTCTGGTGGGTTCAGATGGCTCCTTGTAGGGATGCAGAGTCGGTACAGTGCTGAATCCTGGTGAAATGTTGGCAGCGTCTGAAGAAACTGAGGGTGAAGCAAAGCTGGAGAATGGAGTGAGCTGCTCCGCCCTGCACTCCAGACATGAGTGAGGATGCGGGGTTGGCGAAATTTGCCTTCAACTCACTAAAACAAAAGTCAAGATGGGGGCTTGAGACACTAGAGTTTTTCTGCGCCATTTCTCACACTGTCAAACCACAGTGGCTGATGGAAGGGGAAGAGAAGAAAGGAAAGCCAGTCCCAGTGACCTTGGCAAGTGTCCTTGGCTGCTTTAACGGGAGTCATGAATTTGTCACGTTTCAGCATGGACACTGTTAACCTCCAGCCTGCTTCTCAGTTACAGCAGGGGGATGCGAGGGGGAAGGGATGGGCAGAGCCCTTTCTAGGTGCTAGAGATGAGATACTGGACTTGACTCGTGCTGTGATGCCGCACAGCAACATCTACCTCCTTTTTCATCTGCGCGCAGGATGCCAGCAGTTTCTGTCCAGGCAGTTCTAGGATCCCAAGAACTAATGATGATCCCTGCCATTAAATACCCATTTTCACTGTGTTTCCAGGCCAAGAACAGAGAACTCCTGAAGCAAGCAGCTGCCCTATCGAAGGGCAAAAAGCCTGAGAAGTCGGGAGCAATAACCTCCCCTTAAAACCAAACCCCCAATCTGGGAGCTTTCCCCAGCATTAGCCAAGGAGTCTAGGAGGCCTGCCTGATCGCTGGAAGCCAAAACCTCAGTGTTGTCACTATCCCACTGCTGTGGACTCGATGGAAACGCCTGGTGTGTGTTGCCTTCCGACAGCATGCTTGAGTGTGTCTGGTTTCGATCTCTGTTGAATACTGTTCTGTATCATGGCGATCCATGGGGAGATGTCCCAGCCATGCTAAATCCCCCTGAAGTACTGCTTACTGGAAGAAGTGTTTTCCTGACCAGTTACTACCACTGCCAACTCTTTATATTAGCAAACAGGAACCTGCTGCATTAGAGACTTCTTGCTGGTTTCAGACCTGCTGCTGTGAGGCAATAGCCGTGGCCAGTTGTTACGCAGATGAGACAGGAGCTGTGTGTGGTGGGAGCTTGATTTTTCTTGAACTGTTCCCTCTTCAAAAGGAAGCTGATAAATCACCAGCCCAACAGATGTTACTGGAAGGTTGTGCCACTGCTGAGAACGGTTCATCTGTCCTTTTGAAGATGCTTCCAAAATGGGGGCTGTGTATTTATCTTGGAGGTTTTTTGTTTTGTTTTGTTTTGTTTTCCAGTGTCAGCTTGGCAAACCTGACTGCTTGGTTTTGTGTTTTCTTGTTTTGTTATAATAGCTTTTGGGTTTGGAGCTAGAGCGTAATGATACAGACCCAGGCCCACCTCGTGTCCCCCCTGGTGCCCTGGTTACTTGGTGGCCTTTGGGGCTTGGTGCGATCGAGCATCTCTTACTCCGTTTCTTTACATTAGGAGAGTTCGGGGCTTGGATGTTTCCTGTGCTCCCCTCAAACCCCGGATCGAGTTCGCCCTCTTCTCCCCCTTTCTCTGCCCCACTGCTCCCTTCCAGATGCAGAAGCAGGGGCCAGGTTGGCTCCAGGAAAGTGCTTACTCAGGCAGCAACCCAAGCCAGGAAGTGTTTCTTAGGGCTCTCCAGGGACATTTCTCACTGCTGATTAAAAGCCAGCAGAATAAAAGGGCTACGAAAGTTCCCTGCAACAGGGATGTGCTTCTCGGAAACGGCGCGAGTGCCGCAGCAGAGACCACAGACCCCTCCAGCGAGGCTGGCTGGGGTGGGTGCTCCCCAGGCTCTGCAGCACGTCTCTTGGGGGGACAAAAAGCACTTGACACTGGGGGGGAAAGCAGCGCGCAGCTCTCGAGCTGCAGGAACGCTCCTTGGCATCCCAACACCAAGCTCTATTCAGGGTGTGAAGAAACATCTCAGGGTTCAGAGACCCTCGGGGCGCAGGAGGAGGGGATGACACCTTAGTCTGGAGCGGCACTGACGGTAGGTAGGTAGTGAAAGGGAGAAACGGCCCTTTTGAGACAGGGCTGGCTGCTCTGTCAGGGTTTTTATTAAGCTTTTAACTAGACATTGTGGTTTTTTTTTTTTCTCCTTTTTGTTACTAAAGATGACTTTACTCAAAGGCACTTTTTTGATGATGTTGGCTTCCGGCATGGAAGGAGCACGCTGCAGCATCAGACACTGCCACATCTTTTTGTTGTTGTTGTTCTCTTTTTTTTAAACTTCAAGAGACTTCTGACGTGAGAAAAAAAAAGTTGTTACACTTTGCCGGAGTGTGACAGCAGGAAAATACTCACCTAATTTTATACTTCACATGTTTTTAGAAAATGAAGTGAATTGGTGGGATTTTTTTTTAAATGAGGGCTTTGCTTTTTTGCTTCCCTCAAGATACAGAAATAAATAGAGGGAGAAGGCCCTGTATATACTATTAAGGTTTTTTTTTTTTTTTAATTGTGACAAAGTTGAGTAGCTGATAATTTGTAGTAATAACATTGTTTCTTTGTATGTTTGTAATAATGGAGATTTTAAAAGGGATGCTTTGATTTGTACAAAACTCTGACAAATGTTAAAGTGTTTAAAAAAAAAAAAACCTCAGCTGTGTGTCTGATACTTTCTATTTGCCTTAAAGAAAAAGAAATTAACATCCTTCCCTGCCTGGCACTGATTCGTCTCCTGCTGGCGCCTGCCTGCTCGAAGTACCCGCCGTGCAGCTTCGGGGTCTGGTGTGCATGGGAAGGAGACGGCACTCTCCATTGTTTGCTTCGCTCCTACTTTTGTTTCTATCTTTAAATCCTCCCAATCAAGCCTGTTGCTAGGATCCGCGTTACTTGGTTACATCCCGCTTCCCGGGACTGATCTGCCTGTATCAGACCAGATCTCTCTCTTTTCTTCCCCAACCACTTGAATGGAGACAGAGCACAGAAACAAAACGGTCTTGATAGGAAACAAAGAGATGAGAGGATAAGGGTTTTCTTTCTTCTCAGATACAGATGCAAACGATGTGAGTAAGCACCGTTTCTGTCCCTGAGGTCTTCCCCTTATCTCCACTGTGAGTGTGGCTGTTTGGAAGGGAAAACAAGTGGTTTTTGTTTTTGTTTTTCCAAAAGCTTCTAATTTTCCAGCAGAAATTGGTAGCCAAAGATGATTCCCATTTGGAAGTGCCTCCTGGTCCTCGTGGGAGCCGTAGTTCAGCGTGTGGTGCGTTCCTCGCCTCCTGTCGGCGCAGCTTCCCAGTGAGATGAGCAGCTCTGTGCTGCGCCCTCCTTCCCCCTTGCAGGGCCGAGGAGCTGTCGTGTCTGTGAGTGTCTGTTCCCAGGGCACTGCCTGTAGTGGGGAGTGGGAAAATGCAAACCCTAGCTCTGTGGAAACACCACAAAGGCTTTTCCGACTCAAAATAGTCTTTCCACGTTAGATTTTTCAAAGCTCACAGCTGCACACAGAAAATGGCCATTTTTCTGGGAATCATTATGACAAACACCCGAATTCTTAGTTAAACACAAGGAAGAAAAATAGTTTCTATGGAATGGTTTTCATCAGCGTTACATCTTTTCAATTAGTGTTACTCTTCCAAGCTCTTTGGCTTCCAGTGCCTGTGAAAGGAGAGAGACGCGTGCCCCGAGGTGTATGTGGAAGGAGGGCCACGGTGTGTTTCAGCTGGCTCTGGCTTGACGTCCCCGGGAGCCGCTACAGCAGCCCGGGAGGGTGGTGGTCTGGCCCAGCACCAGTGGGTCCAGTCCCACCGCCCCTCTCCGTGTGGTTCTCATCGCAGCATCTTCCCAGCGAGCGATCCAGTTTGTGCTGCTTTCAGGGACAGAGGAAAAAGCGGACAGCAGTGTTCTTTCCCTCTCTTCGGGGAAGCCTTGAGCTGTTTCTGTGGGTGTAGTTTCCCACCTGGTCGGGGTTTTCATCCCCAGCTTGCTGGATTTCAGCACCCTGAATGAGCTGGGAGCCCCGGCGAGGTGGAGATGGCAGCAGCCGCAGAGGAGGCTTGGGGAGACGGAGCAAAACCAGAGCACAGCTCATTCGGTGTGTCCCACCCCCTGCACCCCGTGGCTGGCATTGCATCCCTGGCCTTCAGCAGCGCCTAGTTCCTCCTCCTTGGGTTCATTTTCAGACAAAGGTGCCTAAAGTGCAAGCTGCCACAATTGCCAAGTCAAAGGCCCACCCCGTGCGAGAAGGCGAGCTTGGCAGACCTTGCCTGGGTAGCGCTGCAGAAGTGTGCCAGTAGGACTTAGCATTTACACGGCGCTTTATCTCTGCTGAGTGCAGCGCAAACCTTGCTGTATCCTTGAGCGTGCCCAATTATCCTCGTTTACAGCAGGTAGGGAGGTAGATAAGAGCTGATTTGCCGAAGGCTTGGCTCCGAGTCCGCGGGTAGAGCTGGGGCCGCTGTAAGAGCCTTCGCGCATCCAGCCCTTGCTCTCTGCCTGCAGCAACTTTGTGTCTGCCCTGGCAGAGCTGCAGGGAGGATTTCAAACAGGTTGTGGGCAATTTTTGCAATTCCCAGCCAGACCTTGGGTAAGAAATGACTGGCTCCTGCCTTTATCTGCTAGCACACACTTCCTTCTCTCTGCGGTTTATCCACTGCTTCTAAAGCAGTTTGAATGTTTGCAGAAGGATATCTATATATATTTATTTTATTATTTTGGGTTGTGATTACTCCATTTCTGTTTCAAAGCTTTAGGAAAACATGGTTTTGACAGCAGTTGAATGCACTTGAAAAGGGTATTGCACACTGATCTCAGCCCCCTGAAATCGGGGTTGAAAATGAGACTTCCAGGTCAGTGCTTCTCCTTGCTGCACCCATTTCAGGTGAGCTGGCCCCTCGCCTGCTTCCAGCAGAAATCTCTCCCTGTCCTGAAGATCCAGAAGCTCAAAGGCTGCAGTTTCAGGAGTGCTGACCTGGGCAGTTGAAGGTGGCTGGATTTTCAGGACACAGTGAAAACCTCTTGCAAAGCATTTCTTGAGATCTACTAACCAAGAGGATTAGTTGTTGGTGTTTTTTTTTTAAAGTAATTACTTGAATAAATGTCTGTTTTCCAAACTTACAGGCCCCTTGGCAAGGATCTGGAACTAATATGTGAATGAATAAACTGTTTTGCAGCCTGACAGCATGTACCTGCAGCAGAAGTAGACCCACAGCAGAAGTAAACCGACTTAACCAGCCGGTAATTACCCAGAAACGCGCTCCCTTCCACTCCTCACCTAATTGCTGGGGCTTTCTAGGGGCGCTGGCTCACATGACGTGCCCTGAGGCAGCAGGTTTGTGCTATATTGTCTTTAAAAAACAAAACAAAACAACAACAAACAACTAAGGATCTTAAAATCCTTTAAAGTGTCGGTAACTTTGTAGCTGATCCAGGAGAGGTAAGCACAAGCCTTGTTCTTGAGGTGAGGGAAGGAAGGGCAGCGTGATGAGCTGGTCAGAGCGCTGAAATGAGCTGTCGAAGAGGCTGGGCTCCTCGCGAAGCCAGAAGAGGGAGCGGCGGCTGCTTCAGGGGTGATTTGGCGACCTGCAGAAAGCAAATGGGGCTTTAGGGGTGGGAAACGTCTGGCATTACCCACTGATCTCAGCCACCTTGGGATGGTGCTTTTCCCTTTTCCACAAGAGAGGTTTCCACGAAGAAGGCTCGGCTGCCCTTTGCCTTCTTCTGAAGGAAATCTCTGGAGGTCCAGGAGTCCAAGGCGTTTTGGCTGCAGCCCCAGTCCTCACCAGTGCCAGACCAGTCTGCAGTATTTGGTACTTGCTCCTGCAGCACATGGGAGCCTTCCCTCTCCCTCCTGCTGCTGTCGAAAGTTCCAGAGCCACGAGGAGTCTGTCACCAGTACAAACCAGTATAAGCCACGGTTCCTAATGCGTTTGTGCTGCTGGAGCTGCATCCACCTGCATGCCGTGCGGAAGCTCGAGCACAAGTCCGGAGCGCTTGCAGCTGCTGCTGGCGCAGGCGGTGCTGCAGAGCTGAGGACCACGTCCCGGCTTAGCTCCCCTCCGTGCTCCAAGCGATGCAGTTGCCGTCAGGCTCCATTTTCCTCCCGCAGAGAAATTCCCTCCACCCCGTGAAGAGCCCGGGCGTCCTTATTGCATCCCACCAAGGCCCGGTGCCCGTGGTGTTCCCCCAGCAGGCTGTTACGGGCAGGTGTGGGGCACCCAGCCCTGCTGGCAGTCCAGCCCCCGGTCTCCGGACAGGAGCGAAGCACGGAGGGAACGCAAACGCTTACATGGGAGCGTGTCTTAGCTGCTTCGGGTGCCCCAGCAGCTCCCTGCGTGGTCCCTGCTGCCTGCCTTCGTCCCTGGGGTTTGGCCTGGCTGAACACCAGGCTGGTGGGGCACTGGGGGCCAGGCCAGGCAGCGGCTCGCCCCAGACAAACTCGCTGTTTGCTCTAAGGTGACTTATCTTAAGCAATCAGGCTTGCCTTCCTGTTTAGCTTTCTTACAGCGCGCTGTTGAACTAAATCAGCAGACTTGTACAGTCAGCATCTTGTTAACTAGGGCACTCTCAATCCCTGAATAATTAGTGAGCCGTTGCATGTTTCCCATGATTGGTGTTTCTAGAAACAGGGTGTTTGGGTTCCGCTCTGCGTTTCCCCTCGAGGAAATGTTGCCTCTCCTTTGCCACACTTTTGCCAAAGAATATTGTAACGAGCCTAGCTGCAACACCACTGTGCAGCCCAGGTAAACGCACGTGAATTAGCCAGCACAGAGAAACCTGCGCGCAATTTTATTTCCTAGCATTACTGAGCTCAAACGGGGGCAAAACGTGACACCTCAAGCGCTCTTGGATGAGGCTTGCAGGATGAAAGGACCTGAGGTGCTGCAGCCTGCTTCCGCACCGCCCGCTATCGCCCCTTTTGCTTTCGCCTGCTCTGCCTTCCCCACGGCGTCGCAGTGGGCTGCGCTGCTTCCTCCCGGAGCTGCTCAGCTCCAGAAGCAGCCCTGGGGCTGGGCTCACCTCCTGTGCGAGCTGCCGGAGCTGGGGTAGCCTGTGTGGAGCCTGCCGGGAGGTCAGCCCGAGCGCGGCGGTGGGGTCGGCAGAGCCCCACATGCCCACAGCGTGCCGGCATGCGAAAGGCAATACCCAGAGAGAAGCTGCCGAGGGTTTCCTGGCTCTTCTAACCTGGGAAATTTCATCCTGGCTAAGACGGAGAGTGGGATGTTTAACCAAATGTCCAGGCTCAGGGGGTATTTTAGGCTGTTTTTGTCATTTTTCCTGCAGGATAAGCACACAGGTGAATGGATAGAAGGGATTTGCGATGGTCCAGAGATGACCTCCAAATCCCTACCGATTTCAGCTGGGGCAGGCAGCTCCTTACCCGCACTGCCTCCTCCTCGTGCGGCAGAGCCCAGCCCTGCGAGGGGCCCGTGCCCCCTGCCCAGCTTTTCAGCAGCAGCTCCCAGGAGTGGCGAGCCGGGGATCCCCCGCTGTTTTCCCCGCGGATGCTGCCAGCCTGGTCCTGGGGAAGGAGCAGGACCACCGTGGGAAGGGGCGAGAGGAACCGCCAGGGCCAGCCAGCACCGGGCACAGCGGGTGCCGGCCCCTCGCAGCTCAGAGGTAGCGGCAGGTCACCTCCGTCTGCCAGGCTGCTCTCGAGGGGGGGCAAAAGCTGCTGACAGCCTAAGCCGGCTGCTACGTGGGAAGCAGCATTGCAAACAGGCCAGGAAAAGTGCTGAGGCTGCAGGTAACGGGCCTCTAATCGGCCGGGGTCGGCTGACCTGGGGCTGCGGAGCAGATGGGGGAATCGCGTGCCGCTCCTTATTGCCGAGCGAGTGCACCGGCCGTCCCTGCAGCCGCCCGGCTGTGCGCGGCCCCTCCTGCCCTCCTCCACACGCAGGGCATGGCGCAGGCCAAGCCCTGGGTGAACGTCCTCCTGGCACGGCCCTCGGTGCCTTCTGATGGGATATTTTTATATTAAATACTTGGCAGCATCGCTAGCCCCAGCCTGATGCATACCCACAGCCCCAGGGTACTCAGGTTCATCTCAGCCTGTTGTCCCGCACGTCCAGAGCTTTCTGGGCGGTAGGGGGGGGTTAGAGAGGCAGCCCCCCGCTGCTCTGCTTGCACCGTGCTGCGTTCATGGCTGCAGAACAAGGGGCGGCTTTTCAGAGCAAACCCAGAGCTCGTGGCCTCAGGTAGCCACAGCTGGGGACCAGGCAGCGTCTTGGCACTTTCCTCTCCGGCCGTAGGAGCAGGTGACGGAGCTGGACCGGGTGGCCAGGGCTCAGCAGGGGATGTTTCCTTCCAGCCACCTCAGACCCCGAAATGGGGCAAACCTGTCTGCTCGGTATCGCTGCCGGCGATGTCCACCCAAAATGACAGCACCCTGGCCTCAGAGACGCCCATGTCCACTGGGGCTGTGCTCTTGGCTCCTGCGCTCCCACCTCGGGGCCGCACACACGTCCCCTTCCTGGCTGCCGTGCAGCGGGGTCGGGGCTGATAACGGGGGGGCTCTGCCCTGGGGGATGAGCCAGGACAGGATCCCAGCTGACGCTCACGGGGCAGTTTGGGGGGAGAAGAGGGGCTTTGGGCAATTACCGCCCCGCTTTCCGCCATGCATCCGTGGCACCAGGTACTCGTTACCGGGGTGGAGATGGGAGCGCCCCAGGCTGCGGCCGGCCCTGCCGAGCCCCCGAGTGCTTGGCCCCGCGCTAATTACCACTGCATCCCGACGCCCAGCTGCTCGGCAAGCTGTCGCTGCCACTCCCAGCTGAGAGCTGAGCCGGAGCAGAATTCGGCCCCTGACCTCCAGCCCTGCTGCTGGGGTTAACGAACCCAGGGGAGCTGCCCCAGCACTCGTCTTCCCTGCACGCAGCAGGGGTAAATCAGGAACCGGTGTCTTCCGTGCCTGGGTGATGAGCATTTTGGGAGCAGGGGGTTGCCTTGGCTTTGGGATCCGTGGCCCTGCAGCATCCCCAGTGCCCTGTACCCCATGGAGTGCTGCTGACTGTGTGGGGTGCCCTGCGGTTACCCCCAAGCTTGCAGGGCAGGTTCCCCTCTGCCTTGAGCTTTGTAGCCGTTCGGAGCCGGGCGATGGGGGCTGGAACGGCATCTCTGGCCTGGGGGGAGCGTGGGACCGGGTTCCGCTCAGAGCAGGCACAACCTGGATGTTGGCTCAGGGCTCGGATCAGACGCAATTAAAAACCAAACCCTTCCTCGCAAATAACACAAGCGCGAACCCAGAGCCAGCAGCTTTGGGCAGGAGGGGGGGGCAGGAGGGAGGCAATGTCCTCGCGCCGAGCACTGCCCAGACCCCACACCCGCGGTGCAGAGCCACGCTTACAAAACATCCCTAAAAATACCCAGGGGCGTTTGCAGACCCCAGCGCGCAGCAAAGGGGGACGGGGAGCAGCTGAGCGGTTCGGAACTCGCCCTTTTCGAGGCTGGCGCAGCAGCGAGCGTGCCATGGCGTGCAGGCTGCTGGCTGTGCCACCGGCACCGTGCCGGCGAGGCGCGCTGACATGTTCGCTTAATTGGCAGGAGCTCAGGACCAGAGCCGGGGGAGGCTGTTGCCAGGCAAAACCTGAGTTGTTTGTGCAGTGACTGCTGTTTGCTGGACTTTGCCATGTGCAGGCTGTCAAGCAGCACCAGATCGTTATCAACACCGCTGTCTGGGGCTGTTGGTGGTGGTTTTTTTTTTTTTTTCCCCCTTCTTTCCCCTTTTTTTCTTGCGATTGGTGTTTGTTGAGTGGATGGGAGCCGGTGCTCTGGTGGGATACGAGGCCGTATGGTCGCAGGGAACTGGGGCGGGGGGGGAAGCTGCTCCTCCCGCAGCTCCTGGCATTTCTCTGCACCCCGCTTAAATCAAACTGCACTGTGCAAAGCCACGGGGCACAGCGGTGACAGAAAGGGGACACAGGTCGTGACACAGAGCCATGGAGCGCAAACCCAAGGTGGGAGCGGGGCAGTGATTTTGGACGAACACCGCCGCCCATAAACAGTTTATTTTCTTTTTGTTTGTCTGTTTGCTTTTTCCCTCCCAGGCCCTTTGGCCCCAGGAGACGTTTGCTCTCAGTGCCACCGCCTCTTCGAGGACTGAACCCGGTTAACGAGCGGGGCTGCGCGCAGGGACCCGGTCCTGGAACGGCTCCGGCACAAGCCCGCTGCCGCAGAAAAAAAAAAAAACAAACTACAACCCCCAGCATCCCCCGCGCGCCTCCGCGCTCTAATTGGCGGGGCGGGCAGGCGGTAGCCACACCCCCGCGACACCATTGGCGGAGACAAGGGTGAGGGGCGGGGCCGTTTCCCACGCCCCCCCGGCTCTATGAAAGAGCGCTCCGGGAGCTGGGAGCGCTTCGGGTCCTGCGGCCCCAGCACCGGGTCCTGCGGCCATGCGTGCTGCCTAGCGTCCCGCTGTCCCTGTCCCCGTCCCGGTGCCATGCTGGTGGCCGGCTCGCAGTGCTGCCCCGCGGGGCTGGAGGAGCGTTTGGGCTGCGGGGCTCTGCGGGGCGAGGAGGTAAGAGCCGGGCTCGCTGCCCTCGGGGAAGGGGCACGCAGGGGTAACCCCGGGCCGGGTGGAGGAGCTGGGGCTGGGCTGCGAAAATGCTGCTTGGCTGCGAGGCTGGCAGCAAGGGCGCTGCGGGGCCGCGCTCTGTGGTGCTGCCCCATCGCCCACCCTGGTTGCGTGGGTGCCTGTGCTGGGGTGTCCTGCAGAGGTGGGGTTCTGGGGCCCCCAGGTGCTTGCGCACCTCTTGGGGGTGTCACTGACCTTGCTTGGCCAGGGGCAAGGAGAGGGGCTTGAGTGGGAAACACCCGTTCCTGCGGATGGGGTGGCCCTGCCCTAGTGGGGATGTTGGGGTGGCTGCACGGGGAGGTGTCAGGGTCTCCACCACCCTCCAGGAGCTGGCATGCAGCAGGAGGGGTATGGGTCCTGCCCGCAGGTCCAAGCGGGAGATAAAGGGAAACTGAGGCAGGGGGTGGCGGTGGAATGTGCCTGCGCTGCCTGGGTGGGCGGCTGTGGGGTGTTGTGGGTCTGTCCCATTGCTCTACTCGTGCTGCTGTTCCCTGGTGGCTCTGCGGGTCGGTCTCGTAGCGTTTCTGAGCCGAACTCTGAGTTCTCAGCCCCCTTGGTCACTGTGTCACCCCGGAAGTCTGTCAGGAGGGGGAAGGCACTAAACAGCCCCGACGCCTGAGCTCAGCCAGGCAGCCCATGGAGCTGCTCCTCTGCTCCTGGTGTTGGAGGCAGGTGTGGGTTTTGGAGCAGGGCTGGGAACGAGCCTGCCCCGCTCTCCCTGGCAGTGCGGCACCGGCGTGGGTCGCAGCACCACAGGTGTCAGTCCCTGCCCCAGCCCCGCAGGGTCTGGGCCACCGTGCAGATGGGGACGGCCACGAGCAGCCTCTAGGGCAGGGCACCAGCCCAGCAGGTCCTGCGCGGCTGGGCTTGGGACCTCTCTGAGCTCCACATCAACCCAGAGGGCTGGGAAAGGTCTGGCACCTCCCAGGGCTTTTGTACTGGGAGTCCACCGTGCAAAATGGGAGTCCCGGGACATCTGTGGAGCTTTGCAGGATCCCCCTGCTGCATCTCCCCCAAAAGCTGGGAATTACATCAATTTGTAGGACTGTTTTTAGGGGCAGGCATCAGTGGGGCAGCCACCGCCCACGGTGCCAAGGGGGTTGTGCCCGCGCGTTGACTCCGTGCGTCAGCGGGGCCGAGACCCGGCGCTGCTCTCGCCCTCTGGTGCAGCCGGGGCATGGCCTCAGGGCCGTGTGGTGGTTTTTGGAGGGGCAAACCCTCTCTGTGGGGCGGCTGCGATGGTGTTTGTTTAACCTCTCCTTATCGGGAATGATTTTCCAACACCTGACTAAGCACTGGCACAAGCGCCGGGGCTCTGCTTGGCACCGCGTCCTCCTGCTCCCAGGGCATTAACTCCTTCCTCTGGCTGCTTGGTGGGGTCTGTGGACCCTCTGCCCACCCCGAGCCCACTGCAGCCTGGCAGCAGGCCGTAGGGCCGGCACGGGTTGGAGCATCGCCACCGTGCCTCAGTTTCCCCAAGCCGCAGAAGCAGGCGGTGAGCTGCTACTTGGTGGCAGCGCGACGAGGGTTAACCGCAGTGCCCCTGAAGGATTGCTTAATGCAGCAAAACATTACAAGCCTCTGCGCAGCAATGATTAAAATGCACCTTCAAAGGTCACCCTGGGCTGTCACCAAAAAGCAGCGGGACGGTTTGCGCTCTCCAGGTCCTTGCTGCTTTCAGGGTACGAAGCCTTTGGGGTCCTGCGGCTTTGCTTGCCGGGGTTGCTCGTTGCTCCCTGCCCCGGGAAGCCTCTCAGAGCACCAAAGCAGCTCTTTCCCCACCCGTTTGGCAGCCGTGACTCAGTGCAGCCGCCCAGCACGGGGCCACCTCAGCACCCACGGCAGCGATGGCACGAACCTGGTCCTGCTGTCACCCCACTCCTGCTTCCGTGGTGACTCAGGGCAGGGGCATCCCACGTGCTCGGGGCCGTGGGATCGCGGGGTGGCCGTGGGGCCGCACTGGCTGCAGCCCAGCCAGGTGTCGGCAGAGCCCGCGGTGCGTGGTGACTCGCTGCCCATCACGCGGGGAGCGCATGGCCATGCTGACAGCTGCTGCCTGACCACCTCGTGCCACCCCACGCCCCCTCCCCACTCGGGATGGGTTGCCACGCTGCCACTGACCACCTCGCCGGTGCTTTGGGGGCAGGAGTGGCACTCATGCCCAGGCATCTCTGCTGGTGGAGCCAGGAGGCAGCCCCAGGGCTCTTCCCTTTGCAGGGCACCACTGAGAAGACCCTGGGGAAGCATCTCGCTGTCCCACTGCTCTGCGGCTGGAGGGTGGGACGTGCTGTCCTGCTGCCAGCATCCCCACCTGTGCCTGTCCCGGCACCCTCATCCTCCTGCGCCATGTCCCGTGTCCTGCAGGTGAATCCGCTGCTGCCGCCGCCTCTGCTGCACGGTCTCAAGAGGCCGCGAGCTTCGCGCCAGGCGTGATGCCGGCTGCTGAGCGTGGGGGCGAGAGCGGGTTTGGGGGCAGAGCTACGCTTTGAGTTTCTGCAGCGTTGACGGGCTGGAAGGATTGCGTTTGTGTTTTTGGAAGGCTTCTTGGTTTGGAGAATGGTGCTGGGTGATGCGCTCACTTTGCTTGCGTTGATGCCGTGGGTTTCCCACGCCTCCCCCAGCCATGGGACCGGGGGTGGCCGTGCCCTGCCCACCCGGGGAGCCTTCGAGTTAGCCAGGGGTGGGGGGACGCAGCGTTGGGAAGGGAGAACGGGGCTGTTGGGGTGGGGAGAGGACTTGTGCATGGCTGTGGGAGGGAGGAGTGCAACACAACAACGGTCGTGCCTTCACCCCTGTGCCCAGGGGCCGCAGCCTTGCAGCCGGTCCTCGGTGCTGCTCCCGGTGTGGCTGTTTTGCCCTGTAGCCTTGGGCTGACTTGTGAGCAAAGCCAGGCACCCCGCAGCCTCAGGGTGCCGGCTTTCTTCCACGAGGAGGGTGCTGACAGCACCCCGCTCTCCCCCCTCCGACAAGCCGTTTATTTCGGGCTGTTGCGGCTAGCGGGTGGCCAGGCATGCCTCGTGGCTCTGCCTGGGCTGGGGCTGCCTTCGCCCGCAGCAGCGGTGCCCAGAGGTGCCCTGGGGGCTGGAGCTGCTGGGCTGGGGGCACCCAGCTCCATCCATGACCCCAACTTGCTGTCACCGGAGCGGGACACGGCTATTTTGAGCACGGTGCTGCACGGGCATGGATGCTGCACACGCCGACAGCCCTGCTTGCAGCTGCGAGCTTGTGGCCACCAGCAGCAGGGCAGGGGGCGCGTGGGGGTTTGCAGGTGAAGGGCTTTGGTGGCGAAGCGCCGTGTGCGGGTTTGCCCAGGAAGCGATGGAGAAGGGCTGGAGCTGGCTGCAGCCTGCTCTTCGCTGCTGGGGCGGCCGCAGCTCTGCAGCACGCGGATCTCCGCCGGCCGAGGCATCCTGGTGCTGCCTCTGCTTTTCGGCAGCAGAGCTGGGCTCCCACTCAAAAGTCCCAGCGGAGGTGACCGAGTGCAGCCCCGTTATCAGGAACGGGTCCCGGCATCTCGGTGCCACCCCGGGTGCTGCTGGTTGAGGGACCCAGGGGAAATCGGTGTGCGTTGGGGGGATTTCTGCAGGGAAGGGAAGAGGAGGCTGGTGCTTCCCCTCCCGGGGCAGCAGCCGTGCCCGCACGCATCCTCCGTGCAGGGCAGCGGGTGCCGCCGGCGCCTGCATCCGCAGCGTGGGTTGGAGGAAATGTTGCTGCTGGGGTTCGTCTGCTGAGTGCCCTTTCTGCTCTGCCTTGCTCAGTCCTAACGCCGAGCAAATGCCGTTCCCCTTCCCTGCGTTTGGCAGGGACAGCGCACCAACCTGGTGTTCTGTTTCCGCAGCTTAGCGAGGAGCAAAGCGCTCTCAAGCCCCGGCGCTGCCCTGGGCCTTGCCCTGTGCTTCACCTTGTTTTTTTCCACCCCTTTCTCACAGATCTGGCTGTGGGCTTTCTGTGTTTTTTGGGGGGGAGTCAAAATCCTAAGGGGGGAATGGTTTGTTTAGCTTTGGTTTTTCCTCTGCAGCTTCCTTCCACAGGTCCCTGGGCACATCCCTCTGACTCCCGTCCCATTCCCAAACATGGATCCCGCAGCGGGATGAGCCCGGTTCCCCTGCGCCTTCCCTGCCGGCAGCTCGGGGCCGGGCGCCGCAGCCTCCCCGGTTGCGGTTGGCACCCGTGGGTGTTGCTGCGATGCAGGCGGAGAAACTTCCCCTGCACGAGTGCAAGCTCGCGAGCCGGTGGGATGCTGCGGTGCAAAAGTGGGACGGGCACGGGGGGACATCCCCGCGTTCCAGTTCTGGGGCTGGCTGGGGGATGCTGCAGGCACCAGCAACCCGAGCTGGGGGGCTACTGGTCCCGGAATGCAGCTGGACACGAGCATCTCGCCACCCCGCAGCACCCAGGGGTGGCAGAGCGGAGAAATAGGGGCTTGGGGAATATGCAGCATGGAAGCACCCGCTGCTCCCTGGGGAGCTGGGGGGTGCAGGCTTAACCCTGGGGGCTCCGGGGGGGTTCAAAGAGGAGCTGAATGCTGCGTCTGGAGCTCGGAGAGCAGCAGCTGAGCTGGTGGCTTGCTTCTGGTTTAACCGGGCTGACAGATTTGGGGGGGAAGTGAAAGGTTGTGGGGATGTTTCTCAGCATTTTGTGCCTGGGGGTGTTAGCAGGAACCCCAGGGCGCTGTGTTTGCACTGTTAATTGAAAACCGCAACGCCCAGGATGGGGCCCGTGCTGCTCCTGGGACACGCTGCTGTCCCCTGGGCTTTGATTTTTTTCTTTTTCTTTTTCTTGTTTTTTTTTTTTTCACATCGAGGGGTAAACCGAGCCCTGGGGCACGTCTGGACACACGGGCTGGGGCAGCGGGGCTGCCTTGGCTCGCTGTGCCGCAGCTCCGATGTCCTGGCACCGTCCCCGCGTGTCGCACCTTGGGCTCCGCCGCGGTGCCGGGGGGTGGCAGAGCAACATCCCAGCGCGATTTCATCAGGCACCGCTGAGCCTGACGCAACGGCCCGGGGGCGATGGCTGCGGGGTGCCCAGCCGGCTCGCCGTGTCCCACAGGCCTGAGTCACCCTTCCGGTGACAGCCACGCGTCACGCTCGTCCCGCCGACACGGGCCGCTCGGCACGGGGACGCTCGGTGGCTGCTGGCTGCCCTGGCACGGTGCTGACGCTGCTGCTCCTTCCTCCCTAGGACAGAGGGATCAAAGTCCCCCGGCAGCTGGGGAGGGGGCCCAGCGCCTTCATCCCCGTGGAGGAGGTAAGGGAGGAGGGAGCGTTGGTGGCTGTCATGGGGAGGTGCATCCCCCCCGTGCTGGGGGGCTCCGCTGCCCTTCCTACCCCCAGCTGGAGGGGACGAGGCAGCAGCCCCATGGGGTGGGGGGCTCTTAACTGGGGGTTTCCACCCCGGGAGGCTGGTACCCAGCTGGGATAGGGGTGGGATGGGGAAGGGTTGCTCAGTCTGGGGGCATCCCCGTCACAGCCGACCCAGCGGGCGTGTGGGACGGGGGGGTCCGGTTAGGAGGACGGGGGGAGCAGCTGTGTTGTTTCACCCTGGTGTCTTCCTGCCTTGAGTTGCTGCCCTGCCCGTGCCTCAGTTTCTCTGCTTGTCCAGACGTGGCCGTGTTCCCCCATGCTGCAAAGGGGCTGCACCCTCATCCCGCCCCCCCTCAAATAAACCCCCGGGGCTCTCCACACCCCGTGCCGCGGCACCCGCAGCCCTATCGCAGCACCCGGGGCCGGCGTCCCAGATGGTTCCTCCTCGGGCAGAGATAGCGTCGGGGTTTCATCACCGTGCCGGGCGGGGGGGCCGAGCCCAATCTCCTCCCCGCCAAATAAACAACGCAACACCAGCCGGGCTGCGTGGGTCCGGCATGGGGACCCCCACTCGCCACCTGCCCCCCGGGGCTGGGGGGCCAGGCATCGGGCACGGGGGCGGCCAGGGGTGTCCGTACCGGGCGGCGGGCAGGCGGCTGGGCACGTCCGGAGGGGTGAGTGTCCCCACCGTGGGGCTGGGTGCTCCGTGCTGCCCACGCACCCGCATCCCGCCGGGCGCTGATGCTCGGTGCTACCCCACGGGGGTACCCCCCGCACACCCCGGGGGGGTCAAGGTGCCCTGTCCTCACCGCCCGCCTCCCCCCGGCCCTGCAGATCCTGCAGGAAGGCGTGGAGAGCAGCCGGCGCCAGCTCCTCATCGAAGCCTTCGTCTCAGCGGGCCGGGTGGACAACATCACCATGGTCATGGGGCTGCACCCCCAGTATCTCAGCAGCTTCTGGAAGACCCAGTACCTCCTGCTGCGCATGGACGGGCCCCTGCCCTACCACAAGCGCCACTACATCGCCATCATGGTGAGGGCAGGGGGCTGGGGGGGGTCCCCTGGGGTCCCGGAGGGATATGTGTGGTCCCAGCACCTCTGCTGGGCTTCTCCCTGGAGGTAGGGAGGTGTCTGGGACCCCACGGGTGGGCACCCCTCTGAGCAGTGGTCCCAAAGGCTTGAAAGCCTCTTTAGGGTTGGCCCTGGGGTGCGCATCCAGGGTCCCCAGCGCTCCCCCCCCCACCCAGGCAGCTGGGGACTGGTGGAGGGGGGTGGGGGGGGCAGGGCCCCCTGTCTGGACTCTCATCCCCAGGGAAACCCTCTGTGGGTGATGGTGGGGGGGGGTGGCTCCCTTGTCTTGGCTTCTCCATGGGCTTGTAGCAGGGTTGGGGGACCCCTGGCCAGTGCCGGGGGCTGACCGCCCAGCTCTCCCCGCAGGCAGCAGCCCGGCACCAGTGCTCCTACCTGGTGGGTCTGCACATGGGGGAGTTCCTGCAGGTGGGGGGCAACCCAGCGTGGCTGCAGGGGCTGCACTGTGCCCCCCAGAAACTCAGGAACCTCAACGAGATCAACAAACTGCTGGCGCACCGGCCCTGGCTCATCACCAAGGAGCACATCGAGGTGAGAGCCGATGCCGATGGCACAACCGCCCCCAAAACACGTGCCATTTGGGGGGCTTGACCCCAGGGGCTACGTCCCTGCTTGCGCACCCCCAACCACCCCAGGGGCATTGCCTTTTCAGGGCTGAGGGGGTCTGTGAGCTGGAGGGCAGGGTCTGTGCTGCTCTGGATGGATGGAGAAGGGGTGGCTTGTCCCGCGTGGCTGGGGGGTGTCCTCCTGCTGAG
>VXAL01008662.1:2189-16534 GCA_013399475.1 Chauna torquata
CACAAATGTGATTTGAGTGTTTTCTCACTGTAAGAGCAGGTTTGAGAGCCCCAAATTGCACTCCTTATGCCAAAATCACGTCAGCCTGCAAAACTGCCCCACGCACTGGGGCAATACTTCTGCCAAGTTTCAAGCGCCTGTTCCAGAGATGCACTAGATCTTAGTGAAACGTTTGAAATAACTATTTCAATAATTATNTTTAAAAAGCTGAAGACAAGAGTAAAAATCTATTTCCCTTTCTTTCTGCTCTTCAAAAAAGCTTGTGCCTGAAAAAAAAAAACAGATGACACCTGGCAGTGGAAATAAATGCAAACAGTCCAAGTTTTGCAAGCTGTTAACAATTCAGAACAATGTTTTAATAATAAGTGGTATACAGCCTTAACTGTAATTCGAGGAACAGCAGGGAAGGAGACCAGCTTTGGATACAATAAATTCCAAACTTCGAAACTGTTTTATTTACTTACTGCTGTGCTTAATATCTTCTGTGGGATTGTGAACTGCATATTCCACTACAATATCTGAATATGCAAACAAGCGAAATTAAGACAATACTAGTATTTGGACATCAGTATGCCTTTCTGAATCATACACTCACTTAGTAATCGATGCAAAAGTACCTGCAACTAAGCAGAACAGTATCTTATTTGCTGGTTTCATTTGGAATGGAATAGCAATGACATCCCTAAATTAGCAAACTACAGGAATCATTAAATGAGGTAAAAAGATAAGGGAAAAAAAAAAAAGGCACTTTCCATACTTATTTGTCATTAGCCAGGAAAATAAAAATGTATTTGAAGGCGGCAAAAACTCCGCCAAGACAGTTATTCTCTTCAATTATGTAATGAAACATTTAGTACTGAAACTGTCATACAACGTCTTCTTGATAATTAATTAGTAGGTACGAAAGCACCATTTATTTTGAGTCAGTCAGAATCTTCTGGATGGTCAGGTAAGTATCTTAGACTAAGATAACATCTGGTTTTACTTCTACTGACAAGGATGCATAGTATCCTCAGGAGAGCAAGCATTAGACATGTGTGATACCTGGAAGTTTCAAGGGAATCATAGGATGAAAGGGAAGACTGTTTTACTCAGGGAAATTCTGACGAATATATTTAAATCCTTCACTTCCTGTGCAGCCAAGTCTGGTCACAGTAACCTGAGCCAGTGTCACAAAGAAACTTTGAAAGGCTTCTGCCAATGCAGATAGCTGCTAATGTTGTATCATCCAATGGGCTAGCAGTTTTTGCAAACATAGATATACAGTAAATATAATAGCCCATAAGCTAATAACATAGCAGGACACTTAGCTCTCTTCACTGCTGAGATCTTCTGAGATAAAATAACGCTACAGATATAACGATGAAGGAGATTTAGCAGGCTGAATTCACATTATTATTATTGTCAACTGTATCTGAAAAGTAAAGATATCAAGTTTTTTTTTTAATTCCTAGTTAAATTGGCAAATGCAATACAGTTTATACCTGTAAATTGAACACGAATGAATTTTAGCTAAACAACATTTAAATCATCACAAGTAAGTAGAGAAATTCAGCTATACATAATTTCACATCTCACTGAATTACTCTACTATATAGTAGTTTCCCAAAGGAAATCTTCAGCTGTTGTTATGACAAAAGTACACAAGGAAATATTTACCATAGTTTGAGCTGGGTGCTGTGTATTTCGTGCTGGACTTGCGAATAATATTTTCATGGATCTGACACCATTCATTTTCGTTGTTACACCTAAAATAAAAGAATACTAATTCAAGTTAAAAGTTTTCTGGTGAGTCATCCCATGATAAGAAAGTCAGCACTGTTGTAGAAATAACATGAAAGCTTGTGGGATTTTGATGAATGAGAGAAACTCTTGTGTTTAAAAGTGGGAGGAAACAAAAAATTCCCTAACAGTTATCTCCTTTTAATGGACACTTTGGTGTCCATTATGGTGACTTTTCTGTCATTAAAGCAACTGTTTCACTCTTCATATTATGAAAAAATGAAGAAAGACTTGGACATCTTTAGTTGAATTCTCTGCATGTAGAAAATTAATTTCAAGCTGAAAGTAACTGTTGGCATATATATATATATATACATATATATATATAGTTAAGCACAAAAAGAAGTTAGATCCAAGAAATAAAAAGAGGAATTTGGAAGAGTAAACTCACACATTGACACCAAGTCTTTTGCTTACCTACATACTTTACAGAACGCCTTAAAGATGATGTAACCCTACCCCCAAATTGTAGGAAAAGAATATGTACGCTTCTGTATGTATTTCACCTTCTGAAGGAGTGTTTCACAATTGTTTACTCATCTATATGCAATTTTACTAAGCATTTGTAAATACTACTCTTTTTCATTTTCAGTTATATTACATCTCTAAGTCCTTGATACAGTTCTAGGATGGAAATTACAATAAAACTATCTGTCAACAGATTTGTCATATTTCCACTCAAAATTTTTTCACCAGGAAAAATTCAATTGTTAATACCTGTTTCAATAACACACTGCAATTTGGTGTGTGGATTATAATCTTGTTCATACAATATTCATGCAACATAGCTGGCTGCACTGTCCTTGATCAAACAATCCAATCCAAACCAGCTGGATGTACATCTACCAAGTCCACCACTTAATGGTAGTGTCTGATAGGTTATGCAATTAAAGGCTCATCTTCTTGAACAGAAAGGAACAGAGGAACAATGCCAGGTGGGGGAACCCTGATAACCTCAGCAGAGAAAACACAACACCCTGACCCCACTCCTCTGGCAGCTGCCATAGGAGGATGTCCGGCACACTGTCCAGGTGAAAAAAACACCTGGATGAGTAAATCAGAAAGGCTCTCTGGATTGCTTTAAAGACTGAAATGAGTTACTGCCTTTGGGGATACGGGACTCATTATAGGATGCCAGGGAAGAGCATTTTGGGATTGTTGAAGACACGAATTGCAGGGAAACAGAGGGTCAAGGTGAAAAAAGGCTCAGTCACGCATAATCAGGCTGCTCTCAGGATGTTTAAGATACATTTGTAACAATATTTTGTAAATGAATGTTTACATAACATATTAATATTTAACTAGTATTTTGCTTATATGTTTCTATTGTCATTTGGGAGAAGACATTACTTGGCAGTTGTTAGTCTAGATTTAGTCTGCATTCAATTTTGAGCTCCCTAATACAAAAAAAAAAGTCTCTCCTATCAGACTCCAGTGGACAGGCAGGTGGCTGGAGCATGTGTTGTGAGGGAAGGGGCTGAGGAAACTGGAATTTTTCAGCCTGGAGAAGACAAGGCCAGAGGGGGAACATTAACAGCAGCCTTCTACTACCTACAAGCAGTTATTAAGACAACAGAGCCAGCCAGGTTCTTCAGCGGTGCTTGGTGAGATGACGTAAAGCAACAGGCATAAACACAAATAAGAAAAGTTCAGACTACATATCAGGAAAAGCTTTTCCAAGAGGACAGTCAAGCATTACTGGAATAGGTTGCCCAGAGAGGCTGTGCACTCTCCATCCTTGGAGTTTATGGAGATGCGACTGGATAAAGCCTTGCGCAACCTGGTCTGATCTCATAGCTGGCTCTGCTCTGAGCAGGAGCTTGCACTGGACGGGTCCCTTTCAACCAAAATGATGACCCTTATTTATCTGAACCTCAAAGTTGAATGGCTTTATTTGCACTAGTAATGAGTAAAGCTGTATAACCAAACTGCTAAACCCAGGAGGCTTGAATGGAATCATACCAGGAAAAAAATGCCCCCAGTGCTATAGCTTGTTCCCACATAATGAAGAGGTAAACTATAAATGTTATAAAGTACTTTATACTAGTGTAAGCACAGCTGAAATGACAATTTTTCAAGTATAGTAATCTGACTGAGAGACAAAAATGGAACCTCTGCCACAAACAGTTCTATTGGTTAAAAAAAATTAAAATTTAAAAAGTATGTTGATCACATCTAATTGCCTTTTAAATTCAATCACAAATGAAAGATTTAAAGTTCCCCACAAAGTCAGCAATTTTTAACTCAG
Organism: Chauna torquata; assembly: GCA_013399475.1. NCBI lineage: Eukaryota > Metazoa > Chordata > Aves > Anseriformes > Anhimidae > Chauna > Chauna torquata. The sequence continues at coordinate 6,220 of VXAL01008662.1, forward strand.
CAGCAATAGTGAATCTTGTTTCTCCTGAAGTGCAATTGAATTAAACAATTAAATCAAATTTCTTTCTTATAGACTCTTTTACCTCAAAAAACAAAACAAAACAAAAACTGAAAAAAAAAACCCCACAGAGGTTATAAGCTTTCAGCTCCTAAAAAGAAAGGAGTCTTGAGAAAGAAGTCATTTTGTAGAACTTGTTCCAAGCATATTAATAATTTTTTTCTCTTATTGTTTTCCTACAAAGAGCATATAATTCTGCCAAAATTAGGGTATGATATGAACCAGCTACTGTGAAGACAGCAGGGATTTTTTGGCTGCTGCATTATGGAACTGAAGAATAGTCTGGCAAAAGGAATTAAGGCTATCTAGAAAAAGTGGTAGCTAGTAATTTTCTATAGCTTCAGTATTACAAAACCATATACTGTCAAGAATAATGAGATAATGCCCCACAGCCTGTTACGGTACACTTACCAATACCGTCAACAGACGTTGCTTATTATAAAAGCAAAAGGAACAGACAACTTGGAATAAATAAAGCATGATGTACAAATAGTAATACAGGAAAAATGGAGAAAAAACACACTAAAATAAAGTTACTTCCTCCCATCATGCTATCCAAAAGTATTCATTTAACTTAAAATGCCGATTAGGCTGTATTCCTGGATTATGAGGTGAGGTTACACATGAAATCTTAGCTCTACCTACGTCAGCATCCCTCCTTTCACTGCAGCGGGTTTAGGTATTAGACATCTCAGCTGACTGTAAGAACATATGAACATGAAGAAAAGCTTCCCACAGTGGCACAGGAGATACTGCTTAGGCAGGGTGCATGAGCCTGGTTGCTTTCTGCAGTCCATTCCCCTCAGGTTTTTGGATTAGGGATGTTACAGCATATGTCTCTGTCTATTCCTATTCCTCCATTTACAGACCTGCTGTTGGTAAACTTCTCCAATCCCCTCCGAACCTGCTAATTCTGCCTGCCTCCACAGCATCCTGTGCCTGTAAAATCCAGAAGATCACTACCTGTTTTCTAAAGAAGTACTTTCTTCCATCTCTTTTCATGTGATCGCCTCCTGATTTCATTGATTACTGCCAGTTCTTGTACTGTTGTATTCAGTGAACAAGTTTACCATCATCCCTGAATTTTTAAGACTTGGTTGCATCCCTTCCCACCTCTCTTTTCTTCCTCTTCAAACTGAAACTCTCCACCTTTTCAGTCTCTGTCCTAAAGAAACTACCCTAGGCCATTAAAATTTTAGTTGCTTTTCTCCATATCTTCTGTAACTCATAGCCTTTGGGGAGGGGAGATCAGATGTTCACACAGTACTCATGATACGTAAGCACTAAAGTGACCTTCCAGAACCTAACCATACGGCAAACCAACTACATTTGCTCTCCCAAAAACAATCCCTCCAAATCAAAACAAAACAGGGCTAAGACATTAACAGACTGTACAAAAAAGCTTTCAATAATTGTGCTGTTCTATGTCAACTCAGAACTTCAACCAATATTCAGCCTACTCATCAGGAAAAAAAAATTATCTTCACATTTTTTACTCCTCTTCTCTTGCCAAGACATTTGAAATCATTTATACTACTGCAAATAATATTTTCCTTAAAGTGAAAAGGGAACCAACAGGACAAATTTTATACCATCCTTTACCCTCACAGCTGAGGCTACAGAAAATGTCTAACCTTTGATAACTTTTCAGTTTCTGTATCAGCCTCTGGAGTGCAAGTTAAAATAGATTTCAGCCTCCAATGACTTATGCCTGTAAATTAAGCTGGAATTGTCCCAAAATCAATGGAGTGCAAAGACAGCTTAAAGCTAGTTTTGTACCAACTACCAACGTAAGCTGCACTTTACATCCTGAACACAAAGAAGAATATTCTCCCAGGTTTGAAATGCTAGCCTGAAAATACTTACCAGTAATGCATTTTATTGTGTTTTGCTAACGTTTTACTCGTCTAAATACCAAATGTATCACCAAACATATTTCCAGTTTCAATAAGAATTTCCTCCTGAGCCATTCATCAGCTCTTCAGGTTGGCTGACTCTACAGTAAATTTACCATTTGGAATGTTTGCCTTACTACATCAGATGTCAAACAGATGGGGACAGAAATGCAATGTACGCTCTGTCCAGCTGGGCAAATAGCAACAACTGAATTTCAAAAGGGAAAGGCATTCAGGCAATACACCACCTTAAGAGAAAGAATTTTAAGACCTAGTGCTGGAGAAGGAAGGAAAACCACAAAGGATTGAGAAAAAATAGGACAAAAAACAAAACTAGTAAGATTTTAAAAAGATAATATGAAAGAGAAATACATGAAGATTTTAGGGAAATGGAAAAGTCAACACAAAGAATAAGGTGCCATGAGCAAAAAACTGCATTAAAGATAAATATTCTTATAAAAGTATGAAATCAAATTATTTCAAAAATATATGGATCGAGATTTTAGTTTCTATCTCATTTTTAAATGTAAATTATTAAAAAGAATTATAAAAGTAAACTTTCATGCTTTTACATAATGAGCTTATATCTAGAGCTGTGGTACTATATCCTCTTAGTAAGACTATAAAATGACTGCAGGATTAACCAACAGGAGAATCTGGACTGTGAACAGAAAGACTTTTTCAGACTTAAATCTTTAACAATAGTAAGGCAGACTGGTGAAGTAAATTGATTTTTTTTNTTTTATTAGGTTTTCAGTGTCTCAACTTTTTTCCAGCTTCTCCCTATGAAAAGGCTTTTCTGGCTGTAAGCTTTAGCCAGATAGCGTACAAAAAGAATGCTTCTTACTGCTGCTTTGCAAATACAAAGGCACCTCCCTCCTTATTTTGTCTTTATGATGTTTTTGGTTTGACTTGAGGCATTTTAACAATAATAAGAGTGAGAGCACCAGGTAAGAAAATTTGTACATGAATGCTTAAGTAACGCTGAACTATTTCAGATTTACAAAAGACAAAAATTTGTTATTTCAATGTTTGCCTACAAAACAAGAAAAGTTAGCTTAGCCAAATGAATGAATGTGCAAAGAGAAGATGTAAGCAGATAAAGCTGTGAAAACATTCTGTCATGGAAGATCAACAGCTATTAAAGCTGCAAAAGAGATAAGGTGGCACCCCTTAGATACATCGATATATTTTCCCTTCTGAAGATTTATGTTGGAGGTTTACAGAGAACACTCCAAACAGCAGTGGTGTAAAAGAATGATGTACAACAGTCAAGAGAACGATAACTGATAAAAAATTGTAAGTGTCTGATTACAAAGTTGAATTGTTATGTGCTCTATATACTCTCTGAGAAGGCAGTAATGGCTGTGTGTAGATGTTAAAAACAAAGGGTTTGGGGAAGCAGAAGCGAAGAACAGCTGGCATAAACCTATTAAGCATTCAGGCACATACAGCTGGTATTTTGGGTGGTCTGCAGGGAATCCATATTAATAGCACACTTCAGATTAAGAGGAAGAAAAGGGAAGCTCTCTATCCTGTGATTTTTTTGATAACAGTACTAGGGCTTTGGATTGCTCTAACTGGCTGCATGACTTGATGATTTGTCACTGACAAATGGACAAGTCCAGTATTTTAGAGGTTTTTCTCTCTACTATTTTTCAGCAAATAAGAAACTAAAGGTGCATTAAAAGACCATCAAAACAGAAATCATACCCATCATGTTCCATTACTGTAAACATTCAAAATGTTGCAGTTGCAATATATTAACATATCTCTACAAGGCCAACATTAACAAACTATATAGCCAAAAACCATTGGTTTGAAATAAGCTGAAACTGAATGGTGACAAAATGCCAAGATTATCCAGATTCTATTGACAAAGAGAAGAAAGAAGCCCGTTTTCTTCCCAAAACTTGTCATTTTTGCCACAGTTTTTGTAACTGTTGGCAAAACAAAAATGGAAGAGCTGACTCAGAGACTTTTCTTTGGACATACAGATTTCTAATGTATGAAGAAATATCCAAGAATCTTTCACTGAACATTGAAAGCCGTTTTTTTCATTTATAGTTTCCCTTGAATGGCAGATTTTCTGCTGCTGAATGCACTTCTCACAGAATAACAAAGTCTTATAACTCCCCAAATTATCTTATTACTGAGATGGTGGTCACAGACCACAAAGTAATGTTTGCTGTAACTCAGCCCATCTGCAAAGCAGATCTTGCCAGTATTTATCTTCACTGACAAGAGATTTAAATATTCCCTGCAGTTTGTCTGTGCTCTTTATTGCGATTATGAGACCACATTTCGCAGTAAGAATTGGCAGTTCAAAGTTCAAAATTACAAATAAACTGAAGATAGACTCTTGCTCAGAAAATGTTGACTTGTTTTAAATTTTTTTGGTCACACACTGTTACTTCCATTGTTTTCTAGTTCTTTTGTTGGTCATAATGACTAATAAAAAATTGGGGATGGTACATGAGTAACTGTTACCTTCATCAGATACAATACAGCATATTTCTGTGTTTTTGAGCTTAACAGATTTTAACTAAGACACATTAATACAAGTGCAGCTTTGCATGTCATATAGATTTGGGCAATATTTAATAATTTCTGAAGCATTTCACATACCTGAAATATCTGTAAAAGTATTCATTACTTCCTATGAGTTTCTGAAGTAATACATGCACAGAAACCAGTGCCAACAGCACTAGTTCAACTTGCCAGGAGGATAAAACAGCAAATGAAGCTTACGGCACCTCAATATTTAATCTCTCTTAAGTATCTTATCACCCAACATACACAGGGTGTTTTTCCTAATTCTTTTACTTCTAAGAGTTACTCACGTGTAAACTTTGAGAACAAAATCCTTCTCTTCTTTTATTTCAGAGATTGACTGAAGTACATCCATAATGCTCAACACTGCACATCCATAGGGGCGGCGATAGTGTAAATGTGGGGGTCCTTTTTTTGAATCATTTAGCAACATGCGACCTAAAATTAACAGAAATTTAGTATGTTAGACATCCAAATGCAGCCATTCCATCAATTGTGTTCTATTATCCCTCTGAGTACCTATACCTACTGTAAATTACAACTAAATTGAAGTCTTCCCTATACTTTTAACTCCTTTTTCTTCTTATACTGTTTCAAATTCAGAGGTCCACTTGAACCTAGCTGACCCACTGTGCTACTTCAATTAAGGCACATGAGCTTATTTAGCTAACAGAACACTCAAACACAAAGTGAACAGCGTCATGTCTGGCCATCTTTGATTTGCAGTCCCATGACACACATCTGCATCCAGCTCGATTGACTGCAAATCATCTCTCGAATGAGCCAAGAATATGTCGTGTACTCACCTCTCTGCATCCACTCAGTGATCCATTGTGGTCCTTCCATTTTAGTCCACTATGTACACATATTTTCACTTTATACAATTTTTTAAGGGAATGTATTGTATATATTGTCATTTATCATGTTTGTCTTGGAGCATATAAAGGAGAATTCTCATATAAGAAGCTGCCTAACAACCAACTTCCTATTGATAAAGTAGTTTGCTAATACAGACAAAAATGCCAAGATCAGAAAAATCACTACGATCATCTAAGCCAACCTGTAACATTACACAATAATTTGTCCAGCACATCCTCATCAACGTGAACATTCTGAACTTGAACTATAGTATATTTTTAGATAGTTCTACAAGCTTCATTTGACATATAGCTCAGGTGATATACAGTAATTACAACTTTCAGACATGTCATGACGCAGTGAAGTCAGATAATGAAAAACTGATCCTTCTAACACATTTGTGACTTTGAAGTCTTTTACTGCCATTCACAGGAAAATGAAACAAAGCTATGGTTTCATTAAGCTATTTAGCCCTTCTGTATTTCAGAAAAGATATCCGTGGCTGGTAATGGGTACTAGTAGTGAATGGACTGGAAATAAGGTTGAGTACCATTTCATTGCAAACACTACCTAACCATTTTTCAGTTAACTGAAAACCTGGGAAACGTGAAAGCCAGCGCACTACTCAGCTATTTAGAACGATGCAAATTAAGAGACTACTAACTCCTACTACACATTGTTAACATTTTAGGCCTAAATGTTTGTAATAAGTTATACAACATAGGTAAATATTTACTTGCTTATTTCTCAGTGAAAGTACACACATTCATAATTCAGAACCATAACTCCCTGTTACTCACTAATTATATCCTTATTAACTGGAGTTTTTTTCTACCCAGCACCTCCCATCTAAAAGAGATTCTAGCAATTTAATTCACATACCAGAAATCATACAAGCACTTCATTTAAGCACCCTGCTGGGCTAATAAATTTATGTAGCTGTCCATGAACTACTTCAAGCACTGTGCAATACCATATAAGACACATTCTAAATGAAACTTCAATCTTAAATGCTTTCTTGTTATTACAATTTTCAAAAAGAAAAGATGAAGCTTTGCCTTGCCTAGAATAGTCAGAAAAACCCGCGCTAGAGATGTTGACTACTTAAAATGATTTAGCAAGGAAGGACTTCCTTCCCTGCGTAGGGTCAGTTCAAAGTATTATGTATCCACATCTCTCCTTTGGGGTAGTACTCTGTGAGCAGCCAAGGGAAACTAGAAAGAAGCAAGCGTATGCTGCTAGATGTTGTGCTACAAGCCTGACAGGCTTCCAGCAGGCAGATACTACTGCAAATGCTCTTTTTTGGGGTCAGCTGGTAGAAGGAACAACTGACAGGTGTGACAGCGTCCCTTAGGTTTTATAAACATCTCCCTAAACTTGCACGTTCTTGGAAGCGCTGCAGACTCCTACAGCAGAAAACAGATCTTTATATATATTTATCTAACAGCCTCTGATTTACTAGTTATGAACGGTCAGGTACGCTGATGTCCTGCATCATAAACTACATATATATATATTCAGTAAAAAGACATCATATGAAACTTTAGAACATTAAACAAAAAGCCTTTTCAGTTCCCCCCCTCAAGTGTAGTGTTTAACCAAGTATTTTGCTTCAGCCTGAGAAAAAAAAAATCATTGTTAAAGAGTCATCAGTAACTTTTTAACAGATGGTCTGAACATTAATCTGAGCAGATAGTCATGGTCTATAACTGAGTTTTCTAACCCATTAAATCATTGTAATTGCAGCTCAGTAAAATAAATATTTAAAATACTTTAAAAACANAACTATGTACAAATCTCTCTTCATGTCCTTGCTGCTGAGATCCTAAAAGATTGGAAAAAACAGACTTCAAAATAAAGAACACATTGCACTTTCAAAGTAAGTCTGCAAAACTCCCGTGAACAATAGTAAGGACTACACAGTATTACTCTGCATTCATTTAGCTCCTCCATCTTTAAATAACAGAAAGTATTATTATTTCTAATTTACCAAATTAAAAAAAAAAGCATAGAAGCATTATAGTTGATTGGCACGTTCTCTAAAAGTAAAAGAAATGAAAGATTCAGACTCCACTGAAAAGTAACGCTATATCAAAATTCTAGCAAGCGTTTAAAATGTTCATTTAATCCCTAATTTGAACACACTACTAGACTGCCATACCAGGATAACTTTAAACGTCTGAGTTACCTCAGCTGCAAACATCCTGGCCTCCCTCACCCCATGCTCTAACTACAGGTCCCAGACTTGTCCCGAATCCTGTTCCTTTGCTTTTGCTTTCCTTTTTTGGCTTTTGATTCCTTATCGCGGAGTCTCAGTCTCACATGATGGCTATAGAAAACAAATGCATCATGACCATCGGAATTTAAATAAAACCTCAAGTGCTTTTTGAACTGATCTCCATTTTATGAGTGCATAGATGCAATTCCTCCAAACAATCAAAAGTCTGTTTGTTACATTATGAAAGCAGCAAGGCAGCATCTCAATCGTGCGTAGAACCTATAGGCTCTATCCATACAAGCTGCTGGGTGCCAAGGCGAGCTAGCTCATAGTTAACCATCTTAAACATCTAAAAGCAGGGTAGGCTGTACGCAGACTGCTGCTCGAAAGGCTCTCTGCTCCATCTAATTGACAAACTGTGCCCTGCAATTATCTGGGGAGCATGGTAGTTGGCAAGGGCCACATTTGTGCTAAAAACATTCTAACAGTTTAAGTAGCATAGGTGATCACTCTTAAATTTAGTATGTTAGAAACAGTGCCAGGGTATTGGAATAACTAAGAAATAAACTCAGTTTTAAGATGAGGTAACGGCTTAGCAAAGCACAGATCTCCCCAAAGTTATTTTAGGGCAAGCAACTGTACACATATATGAAAACCCTGAAAACTCCATGTCACAGAATAGCAGGTCCAAACTTTTAAAAATGAGCTTGAAGAAAAGCCAATAAATGGGAAAAGGAGAACGTACAGAAGAGGAGAGTTGAAGCTAAAAAAGGCAAAAAAAAAAAAAAAAGTATTATTGACCCTGACAAATTTTTACAAATAAAGAAAATAAATTAAGAAGATAGGCATAGAGTACGTGTCAATAACTCATTACTGCAGCTTTTTGCATTCATATGTTAGAAGCTGTCTCAGCTGCAATTTCCTTGATGTTTTGCATTTGTTTGTGATAACATTATAAGCAGAGATCAGCTTCTATGACATTCTCCCCTATGCTTTCTTTTTGCATTAAAGATCCAACAAATATTTCTTCCTATAAATATCAGCATTGTTCAGCATATTTTCCTTATGTTAAACTCCAAGAGAAGATTTCAAACAAATACTGTGCACTCTAAGAATCTTCACTGATATTTTAGATTCTAATGCAGAAAGGCTCCTTGTGCTCTACAGCAACAGCTGTTGCCTCTGCTCTACTAAATGCTACCTTATTACTATTATGTACTGACTTCTGCAATTCAGCCTCCAGATCCTCCCCAGACATAATGGGCATTGCTTCAGACATTTCTGAGGAAAGAGCAACTGTCAACAGGAATTTCAAATTGATTAATACACTCTGCCTAAGACGGTGGGAGAGTGAGCGAAGCATGTGCACACGTGAAAGAAAAAGATCCAAAAAGAAGGTTTGAAGCTTACTGTTACTGTTGTTCACTTCACTCCTCCCCTTATGCTGAAGGGGAGTCATCAATTCACACCATTTTAAAACAAAATATACTTTGTTTTTTTAATATGACTTTATAAACAACTTGATCTGATAACTATGCGCTCATGTTTCTTCACTTTTTTTTTTTTTTTTCCCTCTTCAATTGAATAGTGATATCCACCCCAGTCTTAAGAGGTACCTCCAAATGTTCAGTTGCGTGTGCAGAACAACACTGGTGGATTCAGCTATGCACAAACACGGCTTGTCCTTCTAATACTACATTTTTTGGGAAGTGAAATGCAAAAACGAACTGGAAAAATCTCCATAACATTCAAATAAATCTTTTTTTTTTTAAATAAAAATAAGTGGTATTAAAACCACTGTAAAAGGAAATCATGCAATTTTTGAAAAATTTTAAACTGGACATCAAAGTTCCATCGTTGTTAGTTTGAACCAATTTAGTGAATTAAAAATCAGATTTTGCTGGACACTGAAACATCAACTTTAATTCACACACCAAATTTCTTTCCCAGGTGACTTGAGAAACCAAATCTCAACAACTGAGATTATGATGGCAATGCACATAAACATTGAACTTCAGATTATAGTCACATTCCTATATATAGCACAATAAAATCTGAGCACAGGGACCAGGCATAAAGAGTGCTTATTCTAAGGAGAAGTTTCAGCCCCCTTCAAATAGCATTATATTGCTAAATTACAGCAGGGAAGTAATAAATTCATGTCTGTGTCTTCTTATTCCATTTAAAAGGAGCACTGTACTTCTCTGTGCAGCATATGCAGTGAGTTGCAAATACGCTGTTTGGTATGCTTACTAGCTAACAGATCATGTCTCTCTGAAGCCAAAGAATTAACCTATATAAATCTTCCTTAGTGTTTTCTCCTCAAGTCTTATTTTGCTGCTGCAAGAAGAGAACACACTTTCTAGGCTTTCTTTGCCACCTAACATACTAGTGTAACATATGGTAGGCTTGTATGTCTTGGAGAAATTGAAGCTCTGTGATAAGAAGGGATTTGACATAGCTTTAATCTCAGCAGTGCCTGGCAATATACTTCAAAAAGCAAAAAAAAACTTGGAAGTGGTAGTTAATACTCTAGGTAGTAATAGATTTTTCTGTGATTCTGTGATTTTTCTGTGAAAATATCTGTGATTCAACAGGGGGATTTTTATTATAATATGAGATTACCAGTTCTAATTAACAGCAATTTAGAGAACTGTTTTTTCAATGGGCAGCTGTCAAAATATCAGAAAATGGTAGGGCATACACATATTGATGGGTTCACAAATTGCTTTTC
>VXAL01008664.1:0-54510 GCA_013399475.1 Chauna torquata
TGACTGGCCTGTAGTTCCCGAGGCCCTTCCTGTCTTCCAGGCCTCAGCAGCCTCCCCCCGCTGCCATGACCTCTCAGAGAACACGGAGGGTGGCCCCGCAGAGACATCAGCCAGCCTCAGCCTCGCCGGTGCATCCCGTCACATCCCAGGGACTTGTGTCTGCCCACTTTGTTTAAACGTTCCCTAACCCAGTCCCCCATCAAGGTCAGACTCCCGCCCTGGTCTCAGGGGCCTGTAATTCCTGAAAAGGGGACTCACCAAAAAGACCAAGAAGAAGGTGGCATTGAGTGCTACGGCCTTTTCAGCATCCTTTGTCACCAGAGCCCCTGCCCCATGCAGCAGGCCCAACACAGGCGTGCGCGGCAGGGTGAATTTTATGTTCCATGTAAGTACCATGTCAATAAGCTGCAATGCAAAAAGAGCCACACCCAATCCAGTTCATCAGAGAAAAATCGGAATATTTTGCAGCACAACCAATGTGTAACAGCTGAGTTGGCCAATTATTCGGTTACATTTTTTGCTGTATTTGTATGAATTAAATAAACAAACAAACAGGGAGCTCGATGTAGGCTTCTTACATCTACAAGCATTTCTGCTGCCTCGTCCATGAAGAAAGCACTCCTGCGAGTGTTTACCATTTCTTAGTGGGAAGAAGAGTTCATGTAAATATTTCTGAGACAGACTCCTCTTCAACCTTCAGCTAATAAAAAAAAAAAAAAAAAGGAAGAAACAAAAAAATCAAGCAAGGCAAACGAAATAATCCTATATTTTGTTCTATTGAATAAATTTATTCACTTATTTATTCATGAATAAAAGTGCTGNAAAAAAAAAAAAAAAAAAAGGAAGAAACAAAAAAATCAAGCAAGGCAAACGAAATAATCCTATATTTTGTTCTATTGAATAAATTTATTCACTTATTTATTCATGAATAAAAGTGCTGTCCCTGGTGAGACACTTCAGTGTCAGAAAAAATATTAGATGAGGCAAATGGCTGTAAGATTTTATTTTATTTCTTAAACAAACAGTCCGATTTTCTTGATGGTGTTCTTGTTACTTTTGGTGCATGAAATAAGAAATTAGCAGTGCTGTGCAATATGGGATTAATCCCTTACCACTATTTTATTCTTTAACAAACTTTACCACTAAAAGCTTGTTGAGCTGTTTTAGGAGCTTTAGGAAAAAAAAAAAAAAAATCTGATTTTCTTTTACCCCAAGGAAAATGGTGACTGACCTTTAGGAACAGTCATGTGTGTTGTCATGTTAGTACTACAGCTAAAGAGATTGTTGTGCTTCTTTTTTTTTTTTTTACCCTGCAAAAATATCTACACACAATATGTGCGACTCACCCTCACCTCTCACCCCTGCAGAACCTTCTTTGCAGATCTTAATAGAAATACAACACCTCGGTTGTCCCTATTTCTGGTACTGCAGAGCTGCTGGAGGGCAAAGAGCCAGGCTGCAGGCTGGGAGCAATACCTCCTGCCTAGGCTCTTNGATATCCAGCAAAAAAGATTTTTTTTCTTTTTTTTTTTTTTTTTACCCTGCAAAAATATCTACACACAATATGTGCGACTCACCCTCACCTCTCACCCCTGCAGAACCTTCTTTGCAGATCTTAATAGAAATACAACACCTCGGTTGTCCCTATTTCTGGTACTGCAGAGCTGCTGGAGGGCAAAGAGCCAGGCTGCAGGCTGGGAGCAATACCTCCTGCCTAGGCTCTTGCCGGACACTGTAGGTGGTGGCTAAGAGGAAATGAACTTTGATCAGGTCGAGCACTACTGAAGGGCATGCTGATCAAGCAGCGTTTGGGTTGCAGGGGGAAAGGAGAGGGTGCTTTTGCCCCAAAGCAAATAGCTCTTAATCTGGTGTGGCAGGGAGCATCTTCCTCCAGCCTCGCCGTGGAGACCTCTAGCCATGAGGGCTCCTGCGACTTCGGTGTGGAAGCGAGACGCTGTGTTGTCGCCTCAGCTGGGGTCACATTCTTAAACAGAGCCCCTGAGGTTTCCGAGCCCTCCATGCAGTGAGAGCCACGCACGGGGTGTGTGAGAGGGATACAGCTTCCTGTGGACACTTATTCTGTAGGCTTCTGCAACACAGGAAAACTGGTATTTTTTTCTTGTTTCTACTGGGGTAAGGACTTCTATGCTATCTGCTGAAAAAAACGAGTCTGTTTGGCGTTCACACCAAATCACAGCAAATGAACAACAGCCAGGGAAAACAGCAGCCTTTCTCCAGGTGCAGTGCTCAGCTCCTCAAGTACGGCTCCTGCCTTGCAGCAGCCACAAATCCTCCTGGTGGGAGGGCCAGAAGGTGGCCAGCTTGACTGACCTGAGGCTCCTGGGGTTCTCTGTTGTCCTGCACAGGTTACAATGTAAAGAGAGTGTGCATCCAAATTGCATGTTGTTGTTTTTAAAGGAAAAACAAACAAAAAAAGGAACTGTGAACATTTTGAGTTAAAAAGCCCCCCTCTCCATAAATCTGCAAGCTAAAGATTCAGATGAACTATCATCTGAACCAGCTTTCAGAGCGCTCATCCCCACGCTAAGCCAGAGGCTTTCTATCATTATAATCACAGGCTGTGTTCTCCTTTTGATCTAAGCTATGCTGAACTTCACAGGAAACATGTCAGAAGCAGAAAAGCCTAAGGCAACAGACTGCCTGACAAAAAAGAAAATCCTTTGTCTGACTTGTCTGGTCTCTCGGATGCCTAGAATTATAATTAAAGCTAAAAAGATACTTTCTAGAGAAAATCCATAGCTCATTACTGCTTATAAGGGAGATGGATAGTAGAAATAGTAGAAATAATCATATAAAGATATTTTTGAGTTCCTCCAAGTTCCCCATAGTTCAAGGGAAGGCTCTGATTGTTCCAAGGAGTTAAGCACTCTTTTTTGTCAAACAGATTATTGCAGATAATTCCCACACAGATAATAATTCAGTCTCTCCTCCTCCAACAGCAGGCCAAACCAGTACCTCAGTTGCTGATAAACATAGACATTTGTACATAGCTACATATACATTGATATGCAAACACATATATTAGGACTGTTAATCACAGCAATTTGTTCTTATGAAATGTAGGGCACATATAAATTAACTTTGACAGGTTTTTGAGGTGGCTGGGAATAAGCGGCACAAAGGTACACAAGACAACAAGAGATGACAAGAGCAAAACAACCAAAGGCTGACTAAGCCTGAGCCTGCTGATTTGACAGCACTGAGGCAAACGAATACAATTATCCCTAGTTTTACTGCTAGAGATATACAGGAGTGCCTGCTTAAAGGTGTTCCCCTGTGGCTGTTTTAGCAATTCAAGTGCAAAGCTGAGAACATAAATATCAGTCCACTTCACATTTCCACAAGCAAACCTCCACCTGTAATCGTATGCCACTTCCCACATTACATGCAAGCCATACTAATTTCAACATCACAGCAAATTGCTTTGCAGGACTAATGGCCAGAGATGATAAACGTGTACGGACCCCCCAGCTGCGACACACCTCACTAGTCATGGGGCTCTCTGCTCTTCTATGTTCTTCCCCAGGTCTCATTCTTACGACTGATTTCTCCTCACATGGGGCTGGCATTTTTCTCATTGTACAGCGGTGTTTGCTTTAATGCAGCACCACTGCTTGCTTGGACAAAATTCCTTCTCCTATGTAGATTAGCGTATCTGTAATCAAAAAGGCAAAAAATAATGTCACTCAGTTCTTGCTGTTAAGAAACACTTTCCTTTTATACCAGCTCCAATAATGGGAGTTCTGTCTTTGCTCACTTATTTCCTCATTGATAAACAAACTTATCTCCTGGTAATCACAGTCCCTCAAGCTGCTCAGCATTTTTAAAGCAACAGCAATGCCCTGCGTCATGTTGTACTTTTGGGTTGGCAAAGTTGCATTTTTTTCTCCACTGCTTGACTTTTATACTTCCTTATTTGGGAGACAAGTTGAAAAAAAATCCTTGAGGCATCTATAAGGATGCACTTTCAATTCCTGACAGCTGGGACTACTTGCTTCAGCTTCCAGGTCAAACTGTTGATTTTAGAGCTGGCCTCATGGCAGAGGTGTCTGCAGGAAGTTTCCATCTACAGTGGCTAGGTTATACATGAATACTTTGTCTAAACGTCTCACAGCACAAGGATAAGATTTCCTGAGGTAAGCGCTAATGACAAAACATTGACCTCACTATTAATTGTGCATGAACTAACATCGGTTTTGTTAATGAACTTCTGGTCTGAAGCAACAAACATTTTATAATGCTTATGTTTAATCTGTATGGGAAAAGGTATCTGCTTTCTCAAACTTGAGAAATATAATACAGAAATATAATAATCCAGTAAAAACTCAGCAACAAATACACAAAAGCATGAATGCAATGGTCACACAACGCAGGTGAATTTGTCTTTCAGTTCTCTGGTATTACTTTTATGTTCTGTAAACAACCAACAAAGCATGGAGTTTCTGGAGGTGCTTGAAATAACAGCGGTGTGAATAAAATCTGTAAAGCATGTGGCCTTTTTGAAAATTCAAGTGAGGATAAAACTGACCTCTGTGCAGGGATGGGAATCAGAAGCCCGATGTACCATTAAAATCGCCTGGAAAGTCTAACACTGTCTTAAGTGGGAGTCTAAAGTTTAAGCAGGAGCTTTAACTGTAGAGAAGCCTCGCCTAGACTGTCTGCAGCAGTAAGGGCTTCACCCTAACTGAACTCTGTAGTAAAAGGCAGTGATGCTGTCGCTTTCAACAGTGAAGTTGTTAGTGCTTTTTCATTAACTGAACGGAAAGCCAAGCCCTAGTTGTGGTGAAGCAGATACACCGCACAGATGTTTAAGAACACGAACTACAATTTGAGCTTTGAAGAAGAAGCCAAAAGACAGCGATGCTGCAATACACAAAAGTTTATTTTTAAGTTTGTCTTTTCTGAAGGCAAAATATAATAGAACCTAACATCAATGTATTTTGTACAAGAAAACAGTTTTTATATGAGAACAGACAATCCATGAAGAGTTTTTAAGTCTTAGACCTGCTTCCCTTTTTATCATGCTTTCTTGTGGTCAACAAAAAGTTGGCACGGAAGATGTCATGGCAGTCAGTCCGCGGGTGTGCTCCCTCAGATCCTCGTCAGCTGGTGCCACAGACTGGAGGGCAGGATGCTTTCTACTTTTTCCATCACAAAATTTAAAGGGGCAAACAGGGTGCTGAGAAACTGCAAAGAAATCAGATACACATTCAGATCAAATCCAGGAGACAATACACTTCAAGAGAAAGCTGTCCAATATGACAAACTCTTGCTGCTTGCTTCTGTAAAACCCTCCAGCATGATAAAGATTAAATAATTCATGCATAAAGCCTTTCTGTGAAATTCTGAACCTTGCATATATACACATTTCTGGATTTTGCAGTCAAGCAAGAAAGAGCCCCATTTTTTGAAGATCAAAGTGATGAACTACAAAAGTTTCCACACATCTCACATCCTAGACTCAGGGTCACACTAAAGCCACTAAAAGCTCAAACCAAAACCTACTGAAATGAAGGAGAGGCTTTTTCCTAACTGCAGAATTTGTCAGACCACCTGCCAGAGACAAAAAGTGTGTCTTCAGGTTTAAAATGGTTCTCTGTTACCTATAGATATGCTATATACACTGAGGCATCACTAACTGGAATTTACCTCAACCTCCTCCTCCTCTTACAGAACAGAGTCGGCAACATTGGAAGAGGTTTCAGTGTCTTAATATCATGACAGATGTGACAAAATGAAGTGAATAAAGATCATTTTATCACAGGAAAAAAATATTGCAAACTATGCACCTCAGAACAGACGTAATCAAAGCTCTCCCAAAATTGCCGGCAATAGAGACTAACTGTGCTTTATGCTAATTTTAATTCAACTGTACACATCATATACAGCTATTTTGGGGCCCTATGCATGTATGAGAGAATACAATAATGTGCAAAGTCGGCCACCTTGAGACTGTGAACACTGTGGCTTCTAACCATCTTGGCTGTGATATGATTTTGCCAGAAATAAACAGTTCTGTGTGGAAATGACTGACAAAGAGCTGCAGGAGATTTATGTTTCGGTTACTGCCATGCAGTCAGCACAGAGCAGGTAAACTCTGCTTCCTACCCTGATATTAAGTGTCCTTAGTAGGTCAGTATTAAAGCCACTCCGGTGCCAGATGTGTTCTCTTTTTGCCCGTAGGAAGTCTCTCTTCTGACAAAAAGAGAGCATCTGACAATACACAAACACACATTCCTTTCCATGCTCTGAATTCAGTCCCCATACCTTTAGGCACTTGATGCAAATTTGGAGGTCCAGTCCCTCGGTAGTCACTGAAGACAACTAAGGACTTCCAGAGTAACTCTGCCCACCCTAGGACCAGAACTGCCCTTTGAAATCGTCTCTCCCCTCTCTTCTCCGAGCTGGAGAGGGAGCCAGAGGTGACCAAGCTTTGTCTTCACCCATGACTGCCTGCCCCTGCCACGCTCCTCAACAGTGGATGCAGCTCCTGGCACAGCTGGGGCCTGTGCCAACCAGTCCGCCTGAAACAACGCCCAGGACTGGTCTGGGGATAGCACAGGGCAGGGGCAGTTCCCAGCAGCCAGCGAGGACGGGCCACCCCGCCTTTGAAGGCAGGAGAGGCTGGGGGTACAGCTGTGAACTGCAACATGTCACGTGCCTCTGGAGACGCAGAACAAACCATGACTTATTACTTAATACAGGTATGCCTGTGGTCTCTTAAAAATCTGAATTTAGGCTCCTAGATATTGAAAGTTAAGTAAGAAAAATACAATTTCAAAAATTGCTACAGGTCTGTGTGCCGCTGAAGCACAGCTATGTATTTTAAGTGTATTTAAAACATTTTAAAATTCGAACATTCAGCAGCCAGAGATGTAAATGCATTTAAAATGTTTCAAAATTTCAGTACCAATAGCTAGAATCTATAATCATTTCACGGTATCAAGCAAGAAAACATCTGCTAATAGTTTCACTGTTTACCAAAAGAGGCTCTGTGCAGAGTTTAACTGTAAAAACATACAATGCTTATGCATTTTAAAGGCAACAGTAAGCACTCAAACTCTTTTTTTTCCTTCGTGGACATGTTTGCATACAATGTAGCCACTACATCAAGGTCAACTTGTGCATCATGGAAAAATCAGGTAACACCATCACCGGTAATGAGATTTTGTCATGAGCACAGGTCAAAGAAAAAGCTTTTTTCTAACTGCAGTTGAACACAGTATTTCAGTTGTAGTGCTAAAGGTCAAGCTGTGCAACATGAGTTGAAACTGAATGAACGTAGCAGTGACTTACCTAACCTTAGAGTTTGCTATTACTGTTTCCAGTGGCTTAGCCCAAGCATAAGCATTTCACCTGGTTAAACTGTGAACTGTTTAAATAAACATGTCCCTTAAATTTTGACAAATGCAAAAGGCACATCAGAGGATAACTTCTGATCTCGGCACAGCACTTGACCTAAGTGGTAAGCTTGCCCATCAACCACATACTTGGTAAAACTCAGCTTTGTAACCAGTACAAATTGCATACTTGTTAAATCAGTGAAACAAGTCTCATTTGCCTGATAGTAAGTTTTATTGAAATTCACAAATTTTTTTTTACCGAAGTAGTTGATTACATCCCGTAACAAAGTATCTGTAGCTGAGATGAGCTACGTCTTTCTCCACCAGGAAAATTAGTTGGTCTACAAAGTTTATTTAAATTCATGGGTACCAAAGCCTGGCTCCACTGAAGTCCAAGCAAAACCTCTGCTGACAGCAAGTGGTTCAGGATGCCACCTACTCTCTTGTACAAGCTCACATAGATGACGTGGGCCGAGGCTGTCCCAGGGGCTATCCTAAAGACTCCTTTCATTCTACAGCATTCACATTTGCCTTCTAATTGCTAACTCCTCTGCCATGATATTCTCACTCACGGGGCACAGCAGCCTGTCTCTCACAGAGCCAGCTGGAACCCTAATCCCCACAGCTCAGTTTCTCTTCCCAAAGGTAATGAAGAACCCAATTCCTGGCCAAAGGCTGCAAGACACAAAACGCTCCTGTCAGCTGACGGCACTGCAGTGTGTTTAGTGGAAGGCCTGGTAGCCAGCCACGAGGCTGCTGGAGCAGGGCATGGTGTGTGGCCCTTGGAAAACTGGTGCTCAACCACCACTGGCAGCTGCGTGTCCAGCTTGTTCACCACATGGTAGCACCCAGCTGGGCTTAGTCTGCATCATACATTGTTTGTTATTTTATTTCTTTTCTTTTTTTTCTTTTCTTTTCTTTTTTCTTTTCTTTTCTTTTCTTTTCTTTTCTTTTCTTTTCTTTTCTTTTCTTTTCTTTTCTTTTCTTTTCTTTTCTTTTCTTTTCTTTTCTTTTCTTTTCTTTTCTTTTCTTTTCTTTTCTTTTCTTTTTTCTTTTCTTTTTTCTTTTCTTTTTTTTTAAGATTTTTGCTTTTCCCTTTGACACTGAGTTTTTCTTTCTCACACAGAACAGAAAAAACAGCACCAGCAGTAGAGTAAGAATTCAAGGTAGCAGAGCTGGTGATGGGAGACCTGTAAAAAGTTTGCTATCATTATTTTGTATTTTAAAAGATAGCTAACAACCTGGCTATTTCAAAGCTGGCAGAAAGCAGATTTCTGGGAGCACCTTCTGAATAATGTCGTTTAATTAAAAAAGATGTGGAAAAGTATCATTTTAAGCTTTTCCACTGCATGGCTGGTATTTGTATGGAGGAATTGACCCTGTAATCTGATCCACATGTTCCCTCCCTCAGCGTCTGCAGAGGTCCAAGTACATCAAAGATATCCCTGTGCAAACCTGCTTGCTGAACTGAGGTCGCATCCATCATACAAGAAATATTGAAACGGACCAGGTCAGTGATCTCAGGCAAACAAAGGAATCAAATCAAAGAAAAATTAGTCTTTCTGAAGCTTCACTCATTTTAGTAATTTGGTGTGACTTAACCAGGCACTATGCTTTTAGACACTTGACGTGACTTGATGTATTATATAGTGACTGCCTTGTTAACACATCTCTCAATTTTACTTAAGATACATTCTTATTGCTACCATGTTACGAAAAGACTTGAATTTAGATATTGTTATATTTCTGCATGATGATGAAAGACATTCAGTAACATCCACACTGTGCTGACAATTTTACCCAAGCCATGTGATCAGAAATTTGTTCTGCTTGTATTCATACCTTGAGTGACCTCCAAAAGCCATGTTAGAAAGTCTAGCAAAAATTAAAAGCATAAGCTAAGAACACGCTTCTCCCTAACCAAGCAAAAATGCTAAGACCTATTGTCAAGTTACTTATATTCAATCTGACAAAATGTTCAAATGGAAGAACTGGATTCTTCTCATTTCTGTATGGGAAGAGTCAAGCTTACTTCCAGGTACAACACTACACGATTGGCTGGATGTAGCTGGGAATGCCTGCACTTGCTGCTGACCTGGCAGGCAGTGTTCAGAGCAGGTTCTGGCTCTGAAACATGGGTGCACTAACGGAGTTTGGTGAATTCCTGTGAGTCTGTGTTGAACCTCCCAGAAGAGGAAAGCAGCTTTAAAATACCTTTGGCTTCTGCATCCAGTGGCGTAACACAGGCTGCCCTGAAGGACTGTCACAGTGGCACAGCCCACCTTTGGCAGCCTCACACAGGTAAGAGGTTCTCAGCATTCAAGGGCTTTTTCTGCCTTGAGGAGTCTTCTACTGGCAGGATTCATATCTGTGGTCCCAGGACACCCTGCTAGCGGAAGTGGGGGTCTCGCTAGCATGGGCTCACCCTATACTGCTGTTCCATACACAGGGGGCAATAGCAGACATGTAGGAACCACATTTTTGAATGGCTGCCATTTGTTCATCCTTCCTTTTGGAGACCTCATGGCAGATCTAGTAACAACATAAAAATTAGGAACTTTCTGTTTCCTTGAGAGTAGCCTGAGTAAAATCTTAATACCATGTTCCTTTCTCATCAGTGGGATATGGTCTGCAGCAGCAGATTCCATTATAAAATGCATCTTTATGTTTTGCTCTGATCTGGACACTTTTGCACTCCTGCTGCTGTTTGGGAATTCATGCTGGTTGATGCCCACCAATCCCTGCACATACACTTAGGTACACCATCATGTGTACACAGAGATTATTTATTAGGTGCATTGTTATTAATACAGCACCATCAGTTTATATTCCATGTAAACTGCAACACCTTGTCTGATTGCTGAACATGGACCACAGGACTTCCTTGGTTTAATTTCTTGGTTTGACTAAGAGTGTACCTTGTAGAAGAAATAACCCAACCTGACTAAAAAACTTCTCAGTGACCAAGAATTTACCACAGCCATTGATGAACTGCCCCAGTGACTGATAACACTCACAGTTAAAATTTTGCGCTTTCTTTTTGAATTGCAATATTCTATATTCTATATGTCTCAACTCCCAGTCACCTCCCCTTTTTATAACTTTATCTGTTAGATTAATTGTGCATGATGCTTGAACACCTAGGAGACTGCAGGTGAAGAGAAGAAAGATTCCTGGGAAAATCAGGATTAGCAGGAAAAGAGAGGGATGGGGTACATGAGGAAAGAGTTTCCTAGTGAAAAGGTCAGTGCTGCCAAAGGCATGAGCTCTGAAGTGGGATGAGGTACCAAGACAGCAGTAGGATGATCGGCTCTTTAAGAGCCATGGGAGTAGAACAGAAAGGAGGACCACATGTCACGGATGGATAAAACAGAGACTTACAGGGCCCTGACAGCATGGACTTGTACCTCAAGCTTGAGGACATAGGAGAGGAGAAGCCCAGACAGGATGGTGGAGGAGGGGAGGCGATTTTAAGGGTGGCATTTTGAAGACGGAAGAGAGGGAAAAAAGCAATTATAGGAATTACTAAGCACTGCCCAGAGGATTTATGGGCACTCTGAGCATGCCATTTATGTGCTGCCAAATCGTCTAGCTCCTCAACATACAAAGTAGAGACAGATGATTTGTAAGCAGCCTCACATCACTTTCTTCTTGGGGAACCCCTAACTTCCTTGGAGTACTTTGGCATTATAACCAAAGACTCTAAGGAGATTAACTGAGAAGTGGGAGAAGTCCTTATCTAAGAGTCCTATCAAGCTTTCTCATGTCAAAAGACGTCATGTCTTTTGGAGCATTATTGTTCACGAGCAAATTAGTTTTCTCTAAGCACAGATGATCAAGACTTCTGTATAATCTGAATTTTACTTTGAAATTGTATTTTCTTCTACAGTAAAAACATGGACAGCTTAGAATCACTGGATTTAGTTCCCACTGTAACCAGCATTTCTGTTTCAGCTCTGCAAACAACAGAATCTGTGAAGTCTGCTCTCCTGTGATCATTATGCACGTGGATTCTCATCTCTAGTAACGCCTCGGAACTCATGTAGCAACTGCTTTTAGGTGGTACCAATCTTTCTCTTTCACCTAGATGCCCACTTTCACAAAATCATGCCAGAACGCAGTATCTCTGGGACCCCTACAACTGTCAGATCTGACTAACTGACCAACAGGTCAGAAGTTAGTAGAATGGAGGAAACGGGGTTAGAAAATGTCACTTCCGTGATTTCTTTCCTTTCCTCTCCTTCTTCCTTCCCCCTTGCCACACATGATTAATTGCTGTTATTAATACATTTAACACCTACATTTGTTGCAGACTAATTCATGAGATGAAACAGATATCTACATACGGGTTGGTCTCTGAAGGATTTTCACAAATTTGTATGTATGTCAAACCATCAGTAGACAAATCTGGAGCTTCTGTATACCAGGACAGGGAGAGTGTCTGGATTAACGGGTTATGGAAGAGGTGCAAAGAGATGCTCCCTGGCGAACAGGTCAAAGACAGTTCCCAACACCCAGTCATGCTAACCTATTCGGTTTTTGTGAAATACAGTAAATATCAATTTGCAGTAATGTAAGCGTGGACTATGATGATGATATCACATCTGTGAAATGCTTTTGGGATTGGGAGGCATAAGAGAAAGCATAATTTTTACCTATTAAAACATAGTTTCATGCTGTTTGTGATTTACCATATGGCAATGAGTACCAACCATATAGGAATAGGTAACTCAATGCACATAACCACAGCAATAGTCAACACATTTATCTTTTAGTTATTTATGAAACTATCTTCCCTAAAACTGAAAGGGAAGAGCGATGGCTGGTCAACCTTTTCTATTCTGTTCTGATACAGCTGTCCTGCACGTCTGCCATGATTTTCTTCAATGTCATATACCTGGGCTACTTTTCCCAGAGGAGATAACAGAATAAGCTTTCTGAATCAAAGCTTTCTTGTGAGTCGCTACGTGAATGTCACAGGCTTGAACTCTGCCCTTCCTATGTACAACAAAAGCTAAGTGGTGCGGCTTGTGGTGGCTTATGAAGATGGAGATCCAGCTAAATCAAGTCACTATACCTGCTAACTGACATACCAACTGCGTCTATACAGGTTCAGAGATTTCAGGGGTTTCTTCAGTCCGGCCCCCCGAAAATCAAAAGCACCAAAGACATGAGCTACATCAGGTACCATATATTTGAGAAAACATATTCTTACAGAGGATATTCAGCACTTCTTGGAGGAAGAGAGTTTTTTGATCATCCTGGAACTTTTCTAGAACGTGATTTTTTTCATATCCTAGAACACTGGAGCAATGATGTTCTTGGCTTTGCAAAGAAAAAAACATGTTTTAGCACAACTCATGGCCTTTCCCCCTCAGTCTCCAACTCTTATTAATCCTTGGTGGATTATAAAAGCAGAATTAGCACAGACTTCCCTGGATGCAAATAAGAAAAGTTATGAGGGAAATACTGAGACTACTTCTTTCATAGCAGTTTGCGAAAAGAACACAGAAATTTCCCCTTGTTAACAGCGCACTGTTTCTGCTCATACTAGGAGTTTCTATTGCACTGGAAAGCATTGCACAGTCATTAATGGCTCTACAAAAAATAGAGGAGTTCTGCAAACCATAATTAATTTACTTTATTGGATTATGTATGAAAACACAGATACTACCTTGTCCAAACGAGACCTTTTTTTGGCTAAATCACAAGAGATCTAACCTAACAAGAGCCATGTATGTAAACCAAAGAAGACAGATTTGTGTTTTACTAATTAGACCCCTTAACAGTTGTTCAATGTCCCTGCTCAGACATCTCATGATGTTTTATTTATAATACTGAATACACAGATGTTTAATACTCAGCAATATTTATCTCAGTTCTTCCTGTATCTGGGTTTATTCACCAGAAGAGAGCAGCAGCAGAGAATACTCACAGCTTTTGCGAAGACCCCCATAAGCTCTGGGAACTGATGTGTCAAGAGGGCTAGCATGGCTGTGAAAGAACAAAGTCCAGCAGTGAAGAGGATGAAGAAGGGAAGTTCTTTCTTGGGGTAAACTGAAACTTCATGAAATGCTGTAGAAAAAAGAGGGAAGGAGAGTGCATTGTATGTAAAAACAAACAACATTCTTATGTGGTTTAAACAGCCACAGACACCCAAAGATGCTTTTGAAGGAAGAAACGCACAGAAGATCTGAAACATCTAAGGCCAATGCTATTGTTGTGTCAGCTATCTCACTGCCAAGTAATTCTGAACTAAAGATCACATTTCTAGCTTACTCTGACCCCACCTACACACTCCTTTCGCTGTCCTTATGTCAGCACTAGCTATAATGCAGCTATGCAACATCTAACCCCAGAAAACTAATCTACAAATAAAATGCCCAGTTTTTTCTGCACGTCATTGACTAACCACATGCTGCATGTTTGCGACTGCTGATAAACAGAGAGTGCAGAAATACGCACCTGTGAGCAGCAGTGAGACCAGTCTTTCAGCAGAAGCCTGGCTGTAGATTGGTTTAAGCAGGCTGTAAAACTACATTCTTTGTAACAGTAAATTCTGGGGGTTAAATGTGCAGAACTGAGAAAAGTTATCCTAATAGTAGGGCATATAAACATATATTTTCAATTCCAAATTTTCAGAATTCTCTGTATACTTATAACACACAACTTTTTAAAGTTTTGAAAAATGAAATTTAAATTAATAGTAAATTTTTAATGTATTTGTTAGTATACACTAAAAGGAATACAAAAATTTCCTGGACTCTGGTTATGAAAAATCACCCACTAGGCTTTGGAAGAAGCAGCACTGAGTAGGCTGAAAGGGTCAGAGGAGGACAACGAGTATTTTACTGGAACAATATATCCCTTAAACCTTTATGGTGGCTCCGATTCAAGGTGAAAATCTGGCTGGGTTGGCAAAAGGTTTGGTGAACTCTTATCCGCCTACTTCACTCATTCAGTCCATAGTTTGGAGTTACAATCAAGATATATGCAAACTCTGAAATATTTTTTTCTGATAGAGGACCAACCTCAAAGCCTCCCATACACTCAAATCCCATGACTATTTATACACACAAGACATTACTCATCCATTTTGCCTCCTTTCTTTGCTTTAGTGATCAGGTCTCATCTCATCATAATTGCAGACAACATAAGCACAGGGCAATCCAGCAGCATGGCATAGCAATATTCTTTACTGAGCTCATCAAGAGTGCAGTGGTTTCCAACACAAACAGCAGGAATTCTTAAGATTTTAAATGGAAATATTATAAACCAAAAATATTTTTAATTTTGGGGTCTTGTAATTAATTCAGTTCAAAAAGAAAAACACAGATAATTTGCAAATTCTCTCTCATTAAAAGTGAATTTAGAGCTTGGGAAATACCAGATCATGGATTTTTTATGTCTAAGATTTCTGGTGTGCAGTTGTTTGCACTTGCCTCTGACACAGCCTCAAATTTATTTTTCTGGTGTTATCAAGTCATGGCTGAAGTTATGTGATTAATATTTTTAATTAGGATAGCCTATCAGATCTCAGTGTTCTGATACCATTCCAGCTGACTCTCGTTTGAACCACATGCAATTAAAGGGTGTGGACAGGTATGTAAAACCAATCTGTGTCTGTCACAGTACGTTAAACCCTTCCCTACTCAAAACCAAGAGACTTTGCAGTGAAACACATTTCCCATAACTGCAAGAGCAAAACATGACTATCTGGGTATGTTGTTAAAGAGTCCCTTGCTTCTAACATCTGACAAGAAAAATTAGTTATGCATCTAGAAAGAGAGTGCTGAACTACTCTGCATGACTTTGTCATTCCTAAATCTCCTGACACTCCACCCTCCCCAGCTCAGTATCCCTCTGAGTAAAGCAGGCAGAGCACTCTAAGAGGTGTTGTTATAATTAGGGTGATTATAATGGGGTGGGGATATACAGCTAGCTGCCAAGGATTTCTGTGTAATATCAGTGAGAATGTACTGTGAAGGAGAGCCTCACAATGAGTGGATTTTAGCCGTATTATTCTCACCTTATGTTTACTCAGATAGGCTTATTAAAAGTGGCAACACCTTTTTCAGCCCAAAGCAGAGAGAATGAATGAAAGACTACAAAGAGTGCAAATGCCCTCAAAACCGGCATTCACAGCAGAAGCAGGCTTTTACTTTTTTTCAGACAAAGATTTCTCTTTACTGCTTCATCTGAATAGAGAAGGTGAGAGAGGAATCTCCTTCCTTGGATCAACATGTATTCGTCTGCTCTGCATTTGTGTGTGTCCCATGCGTGTTCACACAGAGTCCCACTGACTTCAGTGAGAAAACATGTGGGAATGAAGCATAACTGTTTGCAAGACTGGCTACTTTGGCTCTTCCTCCACATTAGAATCATAGAATCATAGAAACACAAGGTTGGAAAGGACCTTCAAGATCATCTAGTCCAACCGTCATCCTACCACCAATACTACCCACTAAGCTACTAAATCATATCTTGTAGCACCTTGTCCAGGCGCTTCTTGAACACTGCGAGGGTCGGTGACTCCACCACCTCCCTGGTCAGGCCGTTCCAGTGCCTGACCACTTTCTGAGAGAAAAAGTTTTTCCTGATATCTAATCTAAATCT
The DNA here is from genome assembly GCA_013399475.1 of Chauna torquata. Classification (NCBI taxonomy): domain Eukaryota; kingdom Metazoa; phylum Chordata; class Aves; order Anseriformes; family Anhimidae; genus Chauna; species Chauna torquata. The sequence continues at coordinate 15,981 of VXAL01008664.1, forward strand.
CCACAGGCGCAACTTGTGGCCATTTCCTTGACTCCTATCATTAGTAACCTAAAAGAAGAGGCCGACCCCCTCCCCATCACAACCTCCCTTCAGGCAGTTGTAGAGTGCAATGAGGTCTCCCCTGAGCCTCCTCTTCTCCAGACTAAACAATCTCAGCTCCCTCAGCCGCTCCTCATAAGGCTTGTGTTCCATACCCCTCACCAGTTTCGTTGCCCTTCTCTGGACACGTTCCAGGGCATCGATGTCTTTCTTGTAGTGAGGGGCCCAAAACTGAACACAGTACTCGAGGTGCGGCCTCACCAAAGCTGAGTACAGGGGGATGATCACCTCCCTGCTCCTGCTGGCCACACTGTTTCTAATACAGGCCAGGATGCCATTGGCCTTCTTGGCCACCTGAGCACACTGCCGGCTCATGTTCAGCCTAGCATTGATCAACACGCCCGGGTCCCTTTCCTCATCACTGTCTTCTAGCCACTCAGCCCCAAGCCTGTAGCGTTGCATGGGGTTATTGTGGCCAAAGTGCAGGACCCGGCACTTGGCCTTGTTAAACCTCATCCCATTCGCCTCAGCCCAGCAGCCCAGCCTATCCAGATCCCTCTGAAGGGCCATCCGACCCTCAGGCAGATCGACGCTACCTCCCAACTTGGTGTCGTCTGCAAACTTACTGAGGGTACACTCAATCCCCTCATCTAGGTCATCAATAAAGATATTAAACAAGATAGGCCCCAGTACCGACCCCTGGGGGACACCACTTGTAACAGGACGCCAGCTGGACTTAACTCCAGTAACCACAACCCGCTGGGCACGGCCCTCCAGCCAGTTCTTTACCCAGAGAAGAGTGAAGCACATTCTTGTGCTTCACTGCATTTACTGCAGGTAGTCCCATTAGTTTATTCTAAAACACTCCCCAAGGGCTGGATCTGTCTTTATAGATGTATCTTGCAGAGCACTGGGAACGCTGCTGGCACTTGGCTAATACATACCATAAACATATATGATAAACGACTGAGTTAATTTCACATCAATCTCTTTATAATAGCATACACATCATTACATGAAGAAAACCCTTTCTTGTTATTTCAGATTGCTTTTCAGAAAACGTCAAAACAACCTGTCAGAATAACAGCTGTGTTAATGATCCAGCTGTCCTCAGGCAGGTTTGATCTTGCCTTGGAATTAAGTAGCTAGTGTGTCTACACAAGACTAACATGGCTGTGCAACTGTGCTCTGAGTTTGATGTGATGTTATCTTAGATAAAACATCAGACATGTTTTCTACTGTCTCGGCAAGAGAGAAGTAGCAAGATCTAACAGATTTATATCTCCTCAGTAATCTCGCCCCTTTATCTCCACACTGTTGACAACAATAAAGGTAGCAAATCATTATGAACTATGGCTAGGAACCGCCTTTTAAACAATCAAGTGAGCTCCAGAGACTTGCTGTCAACTGATTACTCTAATCCAGCATATTGCGAGACTCAGGTAAACAGCTCTTTGATGTCAACAATAAGAAGAGCAAAGTCAAACGTACATGGTAGTAGTTCTCTATCTGCAGTTTCTGTACAAATAGGGTAAGGGTAGAAAAGATGTCCTTTTTCCAGTGGATAGGGGATCATTCTGAAAGCTGGAAAGAAAACAACACCATGCATGAGTTACTGTGAGTGCGGCAGTCACTGGAGATGTTGAACTATATTTACAATTTGGAAAAACAAACACAGAAAAAGTAAAATGTTTATATTAGGTTGCAAACAGTGTATATATTGCTTAATTAAATGGCAAAATACAAATCTGCACTTAGTTTTTAATCCCGAAAACACTTACATTTTCTTTTATTCTTCAGATCGTCAAGTGAGACCACGTTACAAGTATGTGCATGAATGTTTGCATGACAACAGCCCAATGTACTTACAATTCCATAGTCAAATTTACACATTTTGTCTCAGACCTTCAGACCCCAGAATTAACAGGTGTAGCCTACAAAAATGACCAGCCGAACTTGTGAATTCTGGCCAATACTTGCAACCTCTGTGCCTCAAGCATACTGTAAGTTTTGCACGGAAAAAACTGCACTACTAGCCCCAGTCATCTACCCATCACACTCCAACAAAACAGGTAACACTGATGAGTCAAGCCCAGAGAACCAGTTTTCCAACACAGTCATGTTTTCATTTTGTATTTGGCAATCAAAGATTAATATTGAATTATTAAAACCAGGTTCCTCAAATGCATTCTTTTCAAATGTACCAGATAAAGTCAGGTTTCTGATATAAATCTTCAGGTCATGGATAAAATAATACTTAATCTTATATGCTTTTAAAATTGAAAATAGTAACAGAGTGGGAGTGAAATGAATTACTAAATTTGGCCTGTGATGATGTCATAGGCCATCTGAGTTATGCTCGTGTGGTTTATGGAAACATCAGAATACTTGACTGAACTATAGCTCTGCAATCAATGCATCCTTTTCCATTATCCTATATATTATTCTCACTGTTAAAATGTCATCAATGTGTTATTCTCACTATTCCTATGAACATCAGTGACTGAAGCAATATTTTCCTCAACAGATGCCCTAGAAGCACTGTATATTTTAGATATGAGGCACAGCCCACCCCTACACAACAATATTCCATTATCTCTTGCTCACAAGGTAACTGAAGAATTGGTTTAAAATACACAATACTCCAATGTTTTCAGTTGTGCACACTGCACTTGAAATAATGTTAGCCGTAATTTTTGTGCAATTATGTGTTTATTTTTGATTACTATGCTTAAAGCAATAGCAAAGAAGGCGGAAATCCTCAAAGCAGAATAACAATATACCAGTGTAACTTCAGCTAATGTGATATTTATTCTTGTATTTGAATATGAGAATATTTGAATATTGTTTAAAAATATAAACATCGTGCATTTAATTTCAGTATTTGGAACGCAGCCAATCTATACTACAGGTATATGACTATCTAAATCTACATAAATCACTGCTTTCTGGGCGACTATAGAGATAGAGCATTATAAATTTTTCTCTGTTGTCAGAAACTTCTTAAACCAAGACAGAAATAAAAGATATTCTATGCCTCAGATCTTTGTAAACGAAAACCTCAGGTTTCTAAGTGCTTATGTGAAGTAAAACTACCTACCTGATAATGAATTTTTATGTCAGAAAGTGCAAAATACTGTTGAATTATCAAGACCCTCTTCAAAAGAACTTAGAAACCTCTCCATGCAACATAGCCTCTAGGAGAAGTCCTAGTGTGATTTTCTTTAATGTCAGAACATTATCTCCATCTGAGCCTCAACAGCACTGTTAAGAAGAAATGTATTTTCATTGAATCATACAGTGATTCACAGAATCATTTTGATGGATAGGTGGCATTCTCTCAAGGTCTTCTTAACATACAATATTAAAGAATGTCTTTATAGACAGAACAATATACCACATTTTATACTTGCAAGGTGCTTTAAAAATATCTAATTAACTACATTCTGTATAATTTTTTACAAGCAGCACTATCATGAAGTGGCATGCCAATTCTGTCTGTTAGGCTACGTGCTATCCCTCTGCCTCTTTATTCACAGGAATAAAGTTCTTTATTCATACGAAGTGTCTGCATTAGCATGACCCACGATGAAGATATCAGGCAATTGAGGCCACAGAGGCGAAAAAATGGCTTGCTACTGGGACCTCAGCATTTACTGAAGAGACCAGGGAATTCAAATATCTGTAGTCTTTGAAGTACACTTTCAGAAATCTTTCTGCTCCTCCTTTCCTCTGGAGATTTGCATCAGTCTAAAGCACTGAACATCTCATCATCAGCTATAGTCATGGACTTCAGGACATATTCTGTGTCTCCCACTGATCTGATATATATGATGTTTCCTGATAGAGCTCTTGTCTTACCTCAGAGCCAGTTAAGAGGTTTTAGACAAGTGTGTCAAGTATAGAGAAACTTATTTCAAGAAACACAGACCACTACCATCCAGATGTCTCCATCCAAACTAGCTGTATAGACTCACAGTCAGTGGAAAGAAATGGGTAGTTGGAAGCATCTCACTCTGAACTAGATGTCTACAGCCGGTTGGAGGAACCAGTATCTATTCCTTTCTATTGATGGTAAGGGAGTCTAATGACAAAAAATGCAAGCTGCACATCTAACAAGCTTCAGCTGTAAAGATCTGTTTATACTCATTCTTGTGAAAAAACAGGTTTCTCTGCTGGAAGATGACAGGCCATAGTCATGCTTCTTCTGCTTATTTCCTGCTCCGCAACCTATCTCTGGGGCACAGAAGATACAAGATATAAGGAGGATACAAGTGGCTTTTCTTCTTCCTTGCTCCCTGCTTCAACATGACATCCATTTGCAGCCTTGGAGACCAAGTGAAACACAGAGTTGAAGTGACCAGCCAGAGTGACCTTGAATCAGGTACAGGTCAGGGAGTGAAGAACACCATAATTCTTGTTCTGAGACTAACTAGTAGAATTTTAGGGAAGTTATTTTATGTTCATGAACCTCAATTACATACTCATAATACAGGTATAATAGTGCTCCTTAGGACTGTCATTAGACTTACTAAAATACATGTACTTACTGTTGACAGCCATCACAATGGCATCAAAGTCAGCACATGGTAGAGGAGCATCACATGAGGAGCTTTCAGCGACCCATTTGTTCCCTACGAGGCAGTCACAGCGCTGCCAGCGATACCACCTGTCAGCCTTCAAGGACCCTTGATCTCCAGCAGTTTTAGAAAACAGCACAGACTGTAAAGCTCTTCCAGTATTAACCCCCCATCCGCTCCACAGTGCCCCCAAAAAGCCAAGTAAAAATCCAATAATCCAAGCCTTGTGTGATCTTCACATGCAACAGACTTGCGTGTCTGTTCAAAAATGTATGTGGCGGGACGTTCAATGCTCCTTACTTCAAAATCACTAGCACAAGTTTTTCCTGAAATTTTGGCTTAATATTTAAACAGATGATCTTACCCTAAACTGCAGTACTATTAAGATCCTAACAGAAATAAAAAGGGACAGTAAAGCTAAAGATGGCAAATGGATTTTGCTGAAGTTAAACAGTCATCTTGAACATGTGACCTAATATGGAACATTTACAGCAAAACAGTTTATTCAGCAGTATTATCAGCCATACAAGAAAGTGCTCTGGTGTATACATAAGCAGCTTCTGTTTATTAGGTACTTCTCTGCCTGACTCTTACAGTATTATCTGATGCTATTTTATATTAATCAATTGAGGTAGCACAGTAGCAATTCACCATTCAATCAGGTGCTTGTAAAAGCTACCATAACATTTGAGAACATGTAGGTTTTTATTCTTCATGCAAGCAATGGGAAACATGATACAAGTTCAGAAACTGACAGTGATGAACAAGCACCTCAGACTCTTTTGAAATTTGGCTGCACTTTCTGTAGAGCACCTGGATCAAACCCAGAGCAACATTTCACATGGTGTCACTTGGGCTTTTGAGTTGTACCACAAATACAACTATACTTTGACTGATCAAAAAAAACCCCCCAAACCAGGAAACAAGTAACTTTCCAGTTTGATGATTATCATTATTTTTATAACCTCACTTTTCCCGATTATTGAATACAATTTAGGCATAACACTCTGTAAGTAGATCTTCAGAGTTGAAAATACCACAAAGACAATTCTGCATAACTTTTGTTAGAGGCTGCCTTAGTTAGGAGTGACTTTATTCTCCTCAGAAGCATTCAAAATGTACCCCCAGGTGACTGACTAACTCAAATACAGTACTTAGTTCTGCCCAATTCCCACAAGGTTAGAACTGAAGAGTATATATATGTGGGCATTATGTTCCTACACACAAGCTGCTAAAGTGAGACTTGTGGGTGTTTTAAGCACACTGACAGAATAGTACAATTTAAAGACATGACAAGCACATAAATACCTAGAAAGAAAGTGAGGGCAACTGACCACATACGGCAGACTGTTGCTATGAACTAGTATTTAATTAAAAGTATTTTCTCTGTCATGTTTCTACTGGATTTAACTTACAATTAGGCAGAGATGCTAAGGAAACCTATATCAAGTAAAGGACATAAGAGCAACTTAAATAGCTTACTATGTCCTTAAAGAATATTACCCATACTAAGATATGGACTGAAAGTTATAATTATTGGACTGAATTCGGGTAAAATCATTAAATCCCACGGCCATCCTCATGCATGAGGAAAATCTGAAAAAAATTCTTGAGGACTGGTGCACTTTTCATCTGTCTCTGAAATCACTGTGCAAAATGAATTATGGATTTTTCTTTACAGGTTGCGCAACAACAGTCATTTACATCTTACAGGCTAATACACAAATATTTCCTAATGAATTGCATATTCAGATTGCTGTGGAGGTAATAAAGACAGGAATCAATTCATGTAGTTAGAAGGGAATGCCCCACATTGTCTTCAGGCACAAATGACCAGATTTTCTACTTGGCAGGATGACTGCAGTGCAGCCAGCCTCCAGTGCCAAAAGCTGGTCTTGTAAACAGCCCCTTAAGGACTCCCCAGCCTGAGAAAGCAAAAGATCTGTTCAGGATTCCCTCCAAAATACCGCTCCATAATGATGGTATATAATGAGGCCTTGGGCTAAAGGACTTCTGCAAGCATCTGGAAAAGAAGAAATACTACAGAAAGACAAACCACCGGGAAGGAAGCTATGACAGAAAAAATAATAGACTGGAAGAAATCACAGGAAAAAAGCTAGCAGGTAGGGCAGAGATAAAACCCCAAATGGCAATGGTACAGATTACTGAGCAAGGTGTTCTATACACCTAAAAATAAAGCCATTGTTTCCTCATGAAGTCTATACTGCAGATTAGGCAGGTTCAGGCCATTTAATACAGTGACTGAGACAGTAAGTCCTTTTAAGTTGTGTTTCAAGTGGTAAGTTCCTTTCTGTAGGAACTATCATGGTAACAACCTGTATCTTTTCTAACAAACCTAAACGAGAACAACAAATGCAGGAAGGAAAAAACTGGTGGTATGATAACATATGAAAAGGCTGAAAGAAGGCAGAAGAAAGTATAGCAGAAAAAACTGGACAGGATTACGGACAGAAAAGTCTGCATAAAAAAGCCCACAAAGATTGATTCTAAATGGTAGTTTTTAATTCCCTGGAACCTGAAAAGAACACATCTCAAAGACAAGATAATTTAGATGTGAAGGGTTAATATATTATCTTTGGAGGTCATACACTCCAACCTCCTACTCAAAGCAGGGTCATCTTCCAAGTTAGATCTGGTTGCTCAGGGCCATGTCCAGCTGAACTCTGAGAATCTCCAGGGATGGAGATCCCACCACCTATCAGCAACCTGTTCCAATATATCACCACTTTCATTCTAAAAATATTTTTCTCATGTCTAGATGGAATTTCTTGTGCTGCAACTTGTGTGTATTGCCTCTTGTCTTTCCGTTGTACCCTTCTGAGAAGACACTGAATGTCTTCCATATTATCTCTCCATTGGGTGGCTGAAGACAGCAGCTGAATCCCCTTTTCACCTACAAGAAGTCTTTTCCAAGCTGGATAAAACCAGCTCCCCCACTATCTTGTCCTACATCACATGTTCCAGCTTCCCAAGCATTCTAGTGGTCCTCCAGCAGACTCACTCCAGCTTGTCAATGAAAAAAAATCATAAAATACTGTCTTGTTTTATACTAAACATTTCAAATATTTCAGTGCTAGTGAGGATATAACTGTTCTTCAAAATTTCCACATACTGTACTTCACAAAAAGCTTTTATTTTCTCATGATATTCAACAAAAATAATTGATTAGCTTCTTTGTAAGAAAAAGAATTACTTACTGCCTTCCCATGTACAGTGTAAGAGATTCAATGCTCCCTCTACCCTTTTCCAGTGTTGAAGATGAAAGAAAGCATATGCTATTGCTTCACTGTCCCCTCTCTTCAGAATATGTTCAGGAGGCAGAATTAAGCTTTTCATTTCTAGTAGATACTGCAATAAAAAAGCAGAGAACAATTATTTCAGAAGTAATAAAACCCACAAAAAGCTGCCTGCAATTCTATAACACTTACTGAAAGGTCTACTTCCCTAAACTACTTTATTTCATAAGTGTTTCATCAGATGTGTAACATCACCAACTGCACTACAAGATAATCACTGAATTATTCCCAAAAACTAAGATATGCTGACAGATGGTTAATGTTTTGCTCTTCAGTTGTGGGAGGAGGACTTCAGAGAATTTCAAAATGAGATGCCCCTCTTATCAAAGGGGAAGAAAAAAAAAGCTCAAAGCAGAAGAGAGAATCTAATTACAAGAGCTTTTTAATTCAAAGTGTTTATAATAAAATGAAGACGATATTAAGCAGTTTGAAGCACATAGTCCTTCCATAAGGAAATATGCAGTACTCATAGTTTGCACACAGGTAGCTTTACTGCATTGCCATCAACAGGTTACTAGGTCTAGGAACATGCAAGGCTGGTAGCCACCTAAGCAAGTACCAACAATTTACAAAGTTACAAAAGTTACAAAATGTAACAAATATCAGATTTCCAGAAAAAAGTACTTGATATTCAAGCTTGCTACTCAAAATATTTATTGAAAATGGTATGAAAATGAAAAGCACCACTGACCAAAACCACAGGCAATTCTCCCAGTTACCGGATCCCCTACAATGGCAGGCGAATGAAACACACAGAGGGTTCATGCTACAGGAGAAGATAGAAGTCCTGAACGTTATTCAGGCAGGTGATTTTTCCTCATTTCCCTGCCCATGAGTTAGACTGCTACCAGTTCAGCAGACATTACCTCATCACTGGTGTTATATCATCTCAGTTAGTGGAGGGGAAAGATAGAACCGAGGGGAAAGGATACATCCCTTGTTGGCCTGCTTTACAAGGAAAAGGATGATAGACAGAAATCACAGGCTGCTGAATCAATTCCTGTCTGTCAGTTCTCCTCCATGAAGGAGACTGCACATTTCTCAGCTGTGCACTAATTTTTCTTCAATAGCACAGGGAAACTGTTCTCTCTTCCAGGACACCGAAGAGCAAATGTTCTGCCCACTAGCCTATTTAATGCAAGAGGCAACAGGTAGCAGGTGAGTCATGCAGTACACGGTCAGACCCTAACACAGGCTTTGGACGAATTACAAGAGAGTGATACTGTTGTCAGAAAGGAGGATGATTACAGATAAAAGAGGGAGATAAGACAGCTGCTTTAGTCACCAGGACAAAAATACAAGGCTGCAGAACTACTGGGAAAAAAAATCTACAATATTTACTGACAAGCTGGCTGTTTTGGAGTAGAAAAAACGGAGTTAAAGATGAGAAAAGGACTGCAGATTTTAGATGGGGATGACAACAGTTTTGTCATTGGCGAAATTAAAGAAGGCATGAAAGACGGCTGTGGACAATCACCAGCAAAAAGAGAATAAGCGTGCAGCCCCTCTACTTTAGAGAGGTCTCTGTGCATATGTACTGGTCTCACTTTGGTTGGGAAGAATGAGGACTGCAGAATCTGAGGACTGACAAGAACTGAGTGCAGGCACTTGCTGCAAGGCAACTTGACACATCAAAGGTGAAGGAGCAGTATGGGTGATGGTAACCTTTTCACAGCTCCTGTCAAATACTGACTTCAGTGAATGGGAGACTACAGGGCAAGCTTGCCCACTGGCTCAGTGATGCGTGAAAGAGGAGAAAAGAGGGGAAAAGAAACAAATGAGAATTCAAAATCATCCCTGGAGAAAGGAAGAGGAAAGGCCAGAGAGGAATGAGAATCAAGTGGCACGATGTCCTGGAGGGTATGCTAGAACTAGCCACCACTTCGCCAGAAGAAGCCTGGAAGGAGCTAGACAAACAGGTAAAGGATTTGAAAAGACCAAGATCAAAGCGGAGAACTGACAACACCAGGAAACTGATAAGTAATTCAAAGAGGAAAGAAATATCATGCATGTTTCTGATCCAGGTAACTATTAAAGGAGGAAAAACTGAATTAGCAATGGGAGTAATGTGTGACATTGGATTTTCTCTAAAGTCTTTCAGAAAAATTTGAGATCTGTACAGCAGGTGGATTAGTGGAGGAAGCTGCATTTAGTAGGCAGGACAGTCTGATGGGGGATTAAGAAAGAAGGGAATAAAGACCTGACAGGAGGGAGTGAGCTGTCAAGCTTGCAGAGATGCAGGAAATGTTCTTATTCACTGCCTATATGAATTTGCCACCCTTTTAAAATCCCACGTCCTAGCCATTGAGCAGAATGGAATATGGCCGCATGAGATGCAGACTGCTATCTCTTTTATTAATTTAGAACATAACTCTTATTTCTGTATTTTTTTGCATAAGTGAGAAGTTCTCAATATTTAAATATTTCAATCAAAGCAAAAAAAAAAAAAGCCATGTCACTATTTGTAGGGAAAAAAACAGGAAGGAATGTCCTATCTCTAGGAGTGTTAAGATGAAAACGTTATTTTGTTTCTTATGTATTCACAGAATCACAGAATCACAAGGTTGGAAAGGACCTTCAAGATCATCTAGTCCAACCGTCATCCTATCACCAATACTACCCACTAAGCTACTAAACCATATCTTGTAGCGCCTTTTCCAGGCGCTTCTTAAAAACCGCAAGGGTCGGTGACTCCACCACCTCCCTGGTCAGGCCGTTCCAGTGCTTGACCACTCTCTGAGAGAAAAAGTTTTTCCTGGTATCTAATCTAAATTTCCCCAGGTGCAACTTGTGGCTGTTACCTCGAGTCCTATCATTAGTTATCTGGAAGAAGAGGCCGACCCCCTCCTCATCACAACCTCCCTTCAGGAAGTTGTAGAGTGCAATGAGGTCTCCCCTGAGCCTCCTCTTCTCCAGACTAAACAATCCCAGCTCCCTCAGCCGCTCCTCATAAGGCTTGTGTTCCATACCCCTCACCAGTTTCGTTGCCCTTCTCTGGACACGTTCCAGGGCGTCGATGTCTTTCTTGTAGTGAGGGGCCCAAAACTGAACACAGTACTCGAGGTGCGGCCTCACCAAAGCTGAGTACAGGGGGATGATCACCTCCCTGCTCCTGCTGGCCACACTGTTTCTAATACAGGCCAGGATGCCATTGGCCTTCTTGGCCACCTGAGCACACTGCCGGCTCATGTTCAGCCTTGCATCGATCAACACTCCCAGGTCCCTTTCCTCATCACTGTCTTCTAGCCACTCAGCCCCAAGCCTATAGCGTTGCATGGGGTTATTGTGGCCAAAGTGCAGGACCCGGCACTTGGCCTTGTTAAACCTCATCCTGTTCACCTCAGCCCAGCAGCCCAGCCTATCCAGATCCCTCTGAAGGGCCACCCGACCCTCAGGCAGATCGACACTACCTCCCAACTTGGTGTCGTCTGCAAACTTACTGAGGGTGCACTCAATCCCCTCATCTAGGTCATCAATAAAGATATTAAACAAGATAGGCCCCAGTACGGACCCCTGGGGGACACCACTTGTAACAGGATGCCAGCTGGACTTAACTCCATTAACCGCAACCCGCTGGGCACGGCCCTCCAGCCAGTTCTTTACCCAGAGAAGAGTATACCTGTCCAGGCCACGGGCAGACAGTTTCCCCAGGAGAATACTGTGGGAGACCGTGTCAAAGGCTTTACTGAAATCTAAGTAGACCACATCAACAGCCCTTGATTAAAAACAAATCAAGTGGACATACCTGATGGTAGGATATATCTTGACATTTGCAAATCATTCTTAGCCCTCAAACAGTTGTGTTGATATATACAACTACCTTTTCAGTCTTCATTTTTCTCAGTTTCAGAAAGACAAAACTATTTTTAAAAGTTCCTCAGGTCAAAAATGGGAAACACTCCTCCCTCATTAACATATCACAGCTACTTTCCCAAACAAGATGTCCATAATCTGGTTTGGTGATATTCAAGAATGCTCACACAAAGTTGATGGATGGCTCAAGTCTCATTCAGGCCTTGTAATAGTTTTTGTTTTATGCACGAAGGTCAGGCCCACCTTTTGGGCATATAAGCTATCCACTAATTTACACTGGAGGTATTGCCACCAGGAACATTAATTGTACACAGCCCCAGAGAGACCTCATCTGGAACACTCTGTACAGTTCTCATCAGGCACATTCAGACATATAAACATCAAATTCTACAAGTACACAATAGAGCTAAGCAAAGACATGGCAAGCCTGCTGTGTGAGAGGACACTTGAAAGCCTCCATTTGTTTCACCTACCTAAATAGCAGTAATGGGTACCAAAAATGTACCTAGCTGAAGATAGAGCTTGATTATTATGAAGGAGAGATATGACTCTCCATGAAAATGAATGAATTTGATATCCTAGAACATGACATCCATTCCTGTGCTGCTGTATTTTCAAGGAGAATTCAAGGGCCCTGAGAGCCATTCCGCCTTCCTGGAGGTTTGGCTGACAGGGCTCAGGGTCTACTTGGAGACAACACAGCCAAGGCAACCCCCATTTTTTTTGGTGACTGCAGTCTACTGATACCCAGGTATCTGACAGACAGGACTGAGTCACAGAAATCTGCTGGGTTTCTAGCAGATTGTTACTGAAATGAACACAGTCCCCCAACATATTTTGAACTGGACAAGCAGGCAAGTTCCAGTGAAATGAAATTAAATGAAATACATCCTTCCTCAAAAACCGTCCAATCAGCTGCCCATGTACCATGTGAATCACAATCCTGATGGACTTCTATGTGCAACAAGCATCTCCAGCTCTTGGATGAAATCACCCAAAGACATTTGATTATGGTTCCCAAGATGCTGCTATTGCACTTAAAGATGCTACACTAGACAGGAACAGTATTCTCTTTGACATTAAAGACTAAAGGGTGGGAAACTGGTTATTTACATCACATTTCCAAAGGCCTCAGTCTAGGCCTAACACAGACTTGTTCTTACAGGACTAATACAGACATAAGATCCTACCATACCAGTAAAATTCATACCAGTATGAATTCCAACTGGCTTTACAAGAAAACAACCAACATCTCCTGATAGATTCCCTGTTCATCTGCACCTCCTGATATACTGGCATGTGCACACAACCATGACCTTTACATTTAAAGCAATAAAACTTCAAGACCTTTTCAATACTTTGAATACACAGGGAAGACAGGAACCTTCTGTCATCCTGACAGGGCTCTGAACCCAAGCACAGGGGGGAAGTCAAGTAACAGGCTAAATAACCACCTAGCAAAGAGCTAGCAATCATGAAGGAAACAGGGATGGCAAGCCCAGCACATCTCCACCTCCACTCATTTTTCAATGACAAATGAAGAAGTTTAACTAGAAAAGGAAATAATACACACCAGCACCACGACTATGGGGTTATCATTTTCCTTTAAAAAAGGAATCTACTCAGGGAAAACAATCTAGAAAATTTCAGCCAGAATGGCCTAGCCTTAATCAAGTTATGAGTGAATATTAAAGTTGCCCAACTACTTCTATCACCAACGGATGGCTCACTCAGCCCTTCTCCACTGCATTGTGTTGGTTTGAATTTTGTGGCTTTTTTGTTTGTCTGGACTTTCTCTTTCCTCATCCCAAACTTCTTCCTAACAAAAACACATCTTTTAGGAGTTACAAGGAGAACAGTATTTTTCATGTACTTCCACAGAGGGCTTCTGGGCTGGTTACTTGATACTGTAATAGCAAAAAACATGAACCAAAGGGTTCAGCGATAGCCACTCTGGACACACGTGGGAATATACCTTTTAATGAGAATATGGAGGATGCCAATGGAAACTAACTGCACTGTTATAATGCCTATAGGTGCAAGCATTGTGATAGGTGCTGTGCAAGCACTTCCTTGTGTACATGCAGTGTAAAATGGTGGAGTTTATACTTACTTGAATTGATTGAATACACATTATTTCTTTCATAATATTGACAGCACTCTGCCTACTACTCCTCTGCTGGGAGTGCTTTTAACATTCCAAATTAATGAGCTACTTCAGTGCCCCTTTATAAAATAAATCAACCTTCTCAGTTTTCCCTCAATTCTGCATCTTGCCTCTGAAATTACAGCTCAGGCTGCAAGCAGGCAACAGTCGCTCCTGCACCTGTGACAGCATCCCTCCAGGCCAGAACATGAGAATTTAACATTGTTTGAACAGGAACTCTCTTCCTCCCACTGGGATGAACAGCATAAGCTTAAAGCAGTTCCAAAATACTGGATTCTACATGCCCAGAGAAGCCAATTGTAGGTCATACTACAAGTTCTCATTGGATTGATGGCAATTAACAAGATTGGCCTTTTTGCTGGAAATACAAAACAAATCACTGTCTCACTGAACAGCTAAAAGCTCTCTTAAACATGTCTGGAATAGTTTCTCTGTAATATCATGGGGTGTGCAGAATGGATTCCTTTCCCATCTGGTATATAAATTTGTTTGCATTATTTGTTTCTATTAGCAACTATGACTCACTAGAAACCACAGGAGCGTTCAGAGAGACACAGTCCTCATGATAAAATAAATTATAATGAAGAAGACAAGAAAGAAATGAGAAAGAATGAAAGGGAGAACAGGTAAATCTTTAAAAGTGTTTATGTTAATGGTTGGTTGTACCCTTTTAAGAAACACCTTACTCACAAAACTGGCATTTCTTAAAGTAACATCAATATTTACACAGTCTGAATAAATTGCAGTGAAGTTCAGCAGGTATTCTCTTTAAATCGTTTCAGCCCCCGGTTTACATAGCCACCCCATACAACTGTTTGCAGGGCACACTTATGACTCAGTTTTAGCAATTAGATATATGGACCATCATCTGTTTTCTCTCCCCTTTGACTTTCTTAAATTTAAAAATATTTATGCCTTATAAATGATACAAAAGATTGGGGGAATGGGGGGGTTGCTTTTCAGAATGAGTTTGAGGGGAGGGAGCCATGCTAATCAATTTAGAAAGGGTGTTCCACAATTCAGGAACATCTCAGAAACAGCTGCAGTATTTTATCAACATTAGCTTGGGATAGTTGCATTGCAAATAAGTGGGGAAGCTCCAAACACAACATATAAATAATATTGATGAAGTCTTGTGTGCATACATATATAATTTTTCATACGCTCCACAAACGATGTACTCTCCATGACCTAGGATGTACTACTCTCTTTTCCATACAAAACCCTCTGGAATACAATGATACCCCAACCGTGGCAGTAAAACCTTTTTTTTGTTTAACTCTTAAACTTTTGAGCAGCATGTTGTCAGACAGTGTCAGCACATTTCCTTGGGACCAACACTCTACTGTGCATGATGCTATACTAAAACAAATGTATACCAGACCATAGAATCTCATTTAAGACAGAGATCGTTTGAAAAAAAAAAAAAATCAGACAAGTGACCACAAACAAGCAATACAACTTGATGTGATTCTTCTCTTAGTGGAATTCACAGCTCTTTGCTTTGTTCTCTTTCCTGCTGTACTGCTGACTTAAAACTGCTACTGGTATGCTTTTCTTCTACTAAAAAGCACCCTGAAAATATTCCGCTAAGTCACTTGCTTTCTTTTTACAGAGCCAATCTCTGACAGGGTATAAAACTGCATTTTGCTGTAGCTGAGTTGTTTCAGCAACACAAACAAGACAAACTCTGTAGATAGAGGTGGTATCTTTTATCAGGTATTTTTCTGCTACAGTTTAAAAAACATAAGTGGCTTTCAAGCACAGAAACCTTTTTACAGGTAAGATGTCTTCAGAATGAGAAATCATGATCAGCTGGACAGTGGTTCAGTTGTCACTGCAGTCAAGAAAGAAATCACTGCTGACATAACTGAGCTAGCCTTACACTACATAGCTGAGCTTCCAGATACCGCTCAGCCAAGTTAGCTGCCCAGCTTCCTGGATAGATCTGGCAAACTGCACTGAGCTCAGTATTGCCTTTGTTCACTAAAACCCAGCTCTAGTACCTCCACATGTCACATCTTGACTCCAGCAAAATTCAAAAACAATGACAATTTATCACCTGTAGCTGAGGCTTAATGAACTGATCTCTGGGAAGTAAACTGTCATTGAAACATACCAAAAAAATGGAAGAGCCCTGTGTCTAAAGAAGATTAATTGCTGGAAAGGTGGTTGCCTGAAGAAGGACTATCAGCCTTATTAGGCCTCTGTAAGAGGCATTTTTGTTTGGACACAAAATAAATGTGTAGTCATCTAGAATCAATGAAATTGCGTGCACACTGCAGAAAACAGCCAACATTTGAATATTTTTCACTGTCAGTGCTCAAAGAATTCCTGTACTTTCTAGGGAAGAATTCTGATTTTGTCCACTTGCTTACACCAAGCAAATTTGATTAATAACTAATAATTTGGTAAACAAAGTTCCATAGCCAGACTGCTTACTAGCCTTTTCTGTTTCCCTCCTCCTTTACATAGGATGATCAGTCCCTTTGCATTCAAAAATGCTTGTGATGGGTAAGAAATGTATTTATTTATTAGAAATGCTTTTCAGTGTAAGAGTAACTGTATTTTAATTTTCTTTTATGTCAACTCCATATGACATAAACACTGAGAGGACTCCCAGAATCATGCATACACACCGGCTCCTACATGGAAGATAGGTGGTTTTGCAGGGTTTCTCACCTCTATGTAAAGATGAGAATCTGGGACTTTCAAATTGTTTCTTCTTAAAGGGTTCCTAAATCTTCATATTACTTTCGAAATAACGTTTAAGAAGTAAATCTGACCTCCGCAATATCATTAGGGAACAGTGGACTGGAGTCTGGCCATACATCTCCTAGAGAAAATCAGCAGCTTTGTAGGAGTCCAATGGTTGTTTTATACAAACCTGTAGCAGGTCAATGGCAGACTTAGTCTCCCTTTGTTTTCAAATGTAGCTCAGCAACATCTCTCAGTGTGTTCAGATTGTGTTTCCTGGTTTCTCCTTGTCTCAGAATCTCATTAGCAAAAATCTGCTATTTCCAGTTAAATGTCTCAAAAATCCATATCCAGTAACAGTCTTTTTTTATGTGATAAGTTTTAATGAGTTGCACTGAAATTGGTAAAATCACCTTTTGAGACAAACCATAAATATACCGAAACATTTAAATATTTTTCTCTTTAATAATGTAGGCCCTTTCAAGGCTTCTGCTGAGAACTTTGCAAATGCTTTAAGTAATATGTCAACTCTATAATTTATTTCTTCTCAGTCTGAACAAGAGACTCATTAGTGTTTAAATCCTAAAGAAGCTTTGAAGACATATTAGCTTAGTGGCACTGTTCGATTTCTTGTGATGCTGCTTGCTAAGACTTATCTCCATTTCATTAAGAACATATTGGATATGACTTCAATCATAATTGAGCAGAAATTGAGGTGTAATATCCATACTCTGCATAAAATTATAATCACGGATATATTATTGCTACCTTAATAGCCTTTAGCCAATAGCAAAGAGAATATGAGTGTGAAATCAGCAGTGCTGTGTATTAGTCTGTATTAAAAGTGGCTATGCTGTTTTAACGTTAAAATATGAACTAAAAAAAAAAAAGTCTGCTTCCATTACTACATTATCCTGATAATTCATATTTTTCACAAAGGTTTCTAATTTCAAAATGACAGACTTTGAAATTCAAACTGAAGAAATCAATTAACAGTGTGAACTGGACTGAGGAACTCAAGTGACGACTGGAATTTTGTTAAATTAAAAGTACAAAAAATAACATGAAATTTGCATTTCACACTTGGGGATACTTGTCGGAAAGGGAGTTTCAGCTTTTTATTGAAGTCACCTAAACAGGAGTTGGTGAGTGAGACAAGAGTCACAACCAATGAACAAAAGTACTGATCTGCAAGCAAAGCAGCATCTTGGAGGTCTGGAAGTGCAGCGATTATGGGGGCAACTGCCACAACCTACAGTAAATTAGATTTTGCAATGGGAATCAAGCCAAAGAAGAGAAGGCTCTTACGTATAAACAGAAAAAGAAAGTAAGTGAAGACTTAGCCTCAGTTTCACAGTATTGTTGAGCATGGGGACAATAGCAGGATGGACATTAATAGAGCATACAGAAGTGGAAATCATTGCAGCCAATAATCTCTGTCCCTGAGCAGTGAAAGAACTGGCCCCAGAAACTGCCAGACTTACACCACAAACTTAAAACAGAAAGATCCCCATTCAGAATCAAGTGATCTGGTAATGAGAATGGTAAGTGGAGTACCATTTATTTAAAGGAGGGAAACAATGGGTGTTAAAATAGATTCATTAGTACACAATCTGTTAAAAAAGATTTTGAAGGAAAGAGTGATCAAAAGCATGGAGGTAAGTATGGAAAATAGAACAGGCTCCCAAGGGGAGCTCATGACAGGCTAAACTGATATCTCTGCTTGGCAAGTTATCTATTTTTTTTAGGCAACAAGGACATAATGCTCTAACCGGGCTTCAGTAAGAATTTGGAAAGGTTCATCCAGAATAGGACTGGAATAGAGAGGTACACAGACAACCAGGCAGAAGAGAGTATCGATGGCTGTGTTGGTGCAAGAACAATTGGGATGGAAGAAGGTAAACAGAGTTCCATAGGAGCAGTCTTGGAACCAAACTTGAATATTTTCATTGCACAGCTTGGCACAAAAGTAGAAGATCAGCTAATAATACAAAGGCACTCATCTCACCTAAATCTTGTTGTCTAAAAATCAGGCTTTTAATGGAAAATAGTTGGTCCTTTCATAGTCAATGTAGAAACAGGCACCTCAGAGGGAAAGTCTGTCTGTCTAGCGATATCTAACATAGTTCCTTCTTGCTACTGTCTGCAGAGGAAGTCTAGATGATTTTATTAAACAAACAGTCTAACTTTCTAACAGGTAAACCATGTTATTTAGTGGATGGCATAACAGGTATATCTCACAGAAAATACTTGATTCCTGAAACGCATGGGAAAAAACTTTCTGCAATACATGTGTACATATGGGAAAATTTTGAGTTTACCTTGACCAGATTTGGTGTTCAATTCTAGCTAATGAATAGGCTCCCTACATTAACACACACCAGCCTTCTGCTCTCCAGCAAAGGCTGCTTGCTTTCACAGGGCAATACAGGTCCAGAGGAGGTTTGCAGGGTGAGGTTCAGAGGCAGATCTCTAAGGGCCAAAAAGCATCTGCCTCTAGTTTGCCTTTACAATGAACTTAGTGCAATATTGAGTATCAGGTGAGAAAATAATAAAATACATTAGCCTTTAGTAGCCATGGGCAAGATTCTTACTGCTGAGATACATATCTAGGGAGAGGATTAGGGAATTAGAACATAAATCCATTTTCTTACTGAACTCTGTAGTTCTCAGCAATTCTTCATCTCTGAGCTATGTGATCTCAGAGCTTAATGACAGGGTGCTGCATAAGGAATTACTAATGCAACTTATTTGAAGCATACCATGAACTCCAAACGTAAGTATTTTGTACAGCATATCAAAACCATATTCTTTTATGTAGTCAACAAAACAAAGAAAATATGCTACTTTAAACTAGAAGATATTTTATGGCTACTGTGTAAAGAATAATCTTTCTCTACATATAGTTCTGTCCTGCAGCATAGCATTTGGTGGTATCTACTACCACAACGCAGTATGTTGTTGGTGGTTGTACAGAAAACTCACTTCAGCTAAAATTTCAAGTTTCAAGGTCCAGAGTAGATGACACTTTATGTGAAATACCATAAAGAAGAAGAAAAAATTGTGCAGACTATCAGCTTCTTTGCCCTCCCATTGTTTGCTCCCCTTTCCACAACATCACTTGATAATCTAACACAAAAAAACACAGGAGTTAGGACCTCAGCAGTTTACAGCTACAACAATGCTTTCTCCATACTCACTTTTGGCACATGTGGATTAAATTCTACTGCTCTGTGAATAGCTTCTACTGCGTTCATCTCTGCAGTGCTCAGCCCTCGCCTTGACGCTGCCTCTGGAGAAAATCTAGAAAAGCAAAGAAACAAACACAGTAGGTCAGAAATGCTAGTAAGAAAAAGGCAGAAAAGGAATCTAGACCATGGGCCCATGTAACCAAACTGAGTCAATTTCCTATGCTCTCCGAACTTCCATATTAAGTGGAAACTCTTGAGTGATCTATTACATCAAGGCCAATGAAAATCCCAGCAGAAGTGGAAAGCGTGTTTGCATCTAGTCATGGCAGGAAGTCAGTTCAGTCAGTTCTTTCTCTGTCACTAAACTAAGTTTGCTCTAGGCACCTTTCTAAGGGGCATATTCAAGGCTGAAGTTGCAGAAAAAAATAAAAGTAAAAAAACACAGTGCCAAATAATTGTTGGAGGGTTTCTATTAAAAACAGGTTTGGGGAGGTTTGAGGGATGTTCCCAACCCAATGCCCCTGGGCCAGGTTGGGATGGAAGCACGATGCAGCAGCAGTAGCGGGTGGTCTACTGGCCACAGCACCATTGAGGGTAGCATGCCCAAACTGTGGGCAAATCATCTGCCCCAGTGAATGAAAAACCAGACCATGCAATCTCTTTCTCACCTCACACCCCACGGCTAACTCCAGAGCTGTACTTGGCAGGCAGACACCACAGGGAAAGCTGTGACAACCTTAGCCCTGCCCTCCCAAGCTGGAGTCGCTGTGTAGGGAGGAAAGATGTTGCAGTAGGTACTGGCGATCTACAGGATAAAAAGAATGAAAGAAAATTACTTAGATCTTGATGTGTACATACACTTTAAAAGCAAAAACTGTCAGGATGTCAGTCAAGAAAACGGCTTTCCACTCTACTTGCTTTCCAACTTTAGGGAGGCATTTAACCCTCAGGTGCACAGACACAACTCCTGCCCGGGATTTGTGTGAAGGCATCTGAGAGCAGAATTGGGATCTTTGAGCTCCATTTCACAAGGAGCTGAGCACCCTTTTGGAGTGGGCCAGTACCCTCAAGTCCACAGGTATAAAGTAGATGTGCTCAGCACCTTGGGAGGTTGAGACCCAAGAGATAACCATAACAGGAATGAGCAGATATTTGTGTGTCTAAAAATATGAACATTATCTACCTCTCAGAATCCCTGACATGGTAATGCTAAATCCACCTGCCACTATTTAAGCAGTCTTCTGACAGCATTTGTAAAATGACATTGTTACCAGCGTATCCACATTTATTTATTACCTTTCTGGGGTCAGGTTTATATAAAAGTTGAAGAGGTTCAGCCACACAGCACCTTTTAATTGAATCTTCATTATACTATCTAGGAAGCCAAAGCTCACCCAGACAGTATACATAAAACTGAAACAAGAATTGAATTTACGCTATTTCTCTTCTTTTCTTCTGTAAAATTTGAAGTGCAACGTTTGATCAGTGCAATTTTTTTCTTAGATATAAACTGATTTTATGAATTTACTGCAGGATTGAATTCTCCTGCTAACCCAGCAGATTGTTAGGGTGTGGGCTCAGCAGATCACCTAAGAGAAATCTTGAGTTAAATCAGGAATTTTGCTGGAGAGCGGTTCTAATGCACTTACTTGTCAGAGACGGCTCTGGCTTTGAGCAATGCAGCTGTGTAACATATCGTTGCTGATTTTGGTAAGCTTATATCTGTTGAAAAGAAAGAAAAAAGTAAACATCTGAACTTTTTTAAAAGTCTGCAGAAAGAAAAACGTTGGATCACTACTTCATCAAAGTCTGCATGGGACACGCAAAATTATTAAGTGAATTCAGAGTACATTCTGATCTTGGGACTTGCACTCCCATCTTACATGGATTTTAAATTTCCACCCACATAAAATATATAGGCTTTAAAACCTGTGTTAATGACAACTGGAACTGCTATTTAAGCAGCAATTGGGTTCATTAGAGAACTAATTCAAAGAGTGATATCACAGACATATAGTGAAAGAATTCATTACTTCATACAAAAAGGTAAAGGTAACCTGGAAAGCGTGAATTGTTCCATAGTTTATGAAACATCTAAGAAATAGCTGAGATCTATCTTATTCCCTCCTCTTGTTTTCACTAAGAAGCCGTTGTTTCATATGAATACATGGCAGCTACACAAGTTAAGACAGATATTTAAGTAATAATGTATTTGATATGCAAGCAAACAACTATTAGATTCTCTGTAGTTAAAGATCAATGGTAAAATAAGGTCTTTTCTTCTTAAGGAAATCTTGAAACAAAATATTCACCAGACAGTGTCTGGCCATTTTATGCTGTCCAAGATATGCAAAGTGGCCATAAAAGCTGACTTAACCCATTAGTTCAACTTTATTTATACCTGTTCTCTACCAGCAGACTAGCACAAAGCATCCAAAGGGTAGATATAAATGCTGCTTAACAGACTTTAACTATAGATTTGTTCCCACTGCTATAGAGAAGAATTGACTTCCACACTAGTAATCTACCGAGCAGACATACTATATACTGACTAAAATATTCCAGCATTGAAGTGCAAAGATTACATTTAAATGAAACAAAACAAAACATTAAGGGCTGGATTCTGCACACAGCACAATGTCTACTACTGTAAGTAAATCCCAATGAAGCAGTAAGATATAAAAAACGTTATGCCTAGAAATAATATTACAGCTTCCTATAGTGAATATCAAAAAAGTGTAGCAAATACAAGGCACTGGACTAGGCCCACTGTAAGAGTGGAGAGTTACTACTCGGGCTATTGTTCTAAGAAACTATCCCTCAGTTTATCATTAAAGGTGAGATGTAGTGAACTTGCTGGAGACTCCCCTATAATATACTCCAACTATAATTTCATCGGACTGTGTAATTGTACCAACTAAAGTAATTAAAATCAACAGCGTGCCGAGCAGTCTAGGTGATGCGTATGTTAATTACTACAGTAACAGAAGCTAGCTACAAACACATACTGGAGCACACATTCAATGACAGGAAGAGAAAATATTTATAAGCACCTCCAATAACCCTGCTTATACCAGGTTTTCCTTAGCATTAGGAGTTAAAAGCCATTTCCACTAAACAGAAATGATGTTTTTCAGAACATAGTAGTCTCTGTCTTCCAGTTAAAGTCTTATTTTCGATCATAAATGGACTGAGAGGTATTTTTCTGAATGCAAAAGAAAAACAAGCAAAGAAACAAACAAACAAAAAAACAATGACCTGCAGTCATTTATATGGTTTTGAATTGGTCAGCAGAATACTTTATTTTCCCCTTACCTGTATAGTGTTTTTCTGGGCCACCAAGTCATTGTTGTCTCACAAGAAATATTTTCCCTTCCATCTATTCAAACCTAGCAATGTTTGTTGAGGATCTGACATTTACAAAATTTTGTATGAATGACGCAGAACAAGAGGTAGATCTGCTACTCAGAAATCCTTAGAAATACTTTTTCCCATGCAAACTCCCCATATAAAAAAAGGAGCAAGAAGGGAATGTCCTACTCTGAATAATGCAGTGAGAGCACCACCTCACTTTTCTATCTGTTTGAAGGAGCTGAAAACTAGGAGGAATCAAGAGGTCTAGAACACGTAATGGATGCAGCAGAGGAAAAACAGTTGTTATGCTGATGAAAGCTGCCTGCGCAATTTCAACAAAGGAAGAAGGTATGCCAGCAAAAATCAGAATGACAGCAAGAAAGTGGCAATTCCATCATTAATACACAATCCATGAGGTTAAAACAATGAGACTACTCAACACAACTAAAAACACACCACACATATAATGGCTAGTTTCCACATTAGATTACTGATTCTTGAATGGAGAATGTTCAGTGGAAGTTACACGGACCAAGCTGTGAGGAACACGATTCTTGGATAAGAGATTAAGATACCATACAGTAGGAACTGAGCTTGATATGGGGTTAAATATACTAAAACAAAACACTGCATCACAAAACAAAATCTTCTTCTAGGAAGTAGGTGCTCCTAGGCTGGAAACAGCTGAAGAAAGTCTATGCATATAGCTTTCAGGATGATGCATTGTGAGCTGATGGCCTCTACACAGATGGGAAATTTGGTGAGGTGAGGTAAGGTTCAGGTACACCACCTGAGCCATTCCTGCAGAAGCAATGGGATTTTTCAAGACAATGTTGTGTTCAAATCTGATCACCCATGTTCAAGAACAACAAAAGTAAACAAAAAGACTGGATTGTTTTTGTAACAATCCAAATTAAATAAGGCCTGAGAGAAGATACAACTGTTCCCTGTGCATACCCACAGAGAACACCAGGAAAGGAGAAGGGCTGTTTAGGTAAAGGACAATGTTGGCACAAGAATAAACAGTCCAACATTAAATTTAGGCTGGAGATTAAAAGAAAGGTTTAAGAAGTGAAGTTTGGAGGCAGATTTCCAGGCAGAATAATGGGGCAAACAAAATAGCTGATTTTAGGATGGAGCTTGCTCAGCTCACAGAAAGGGTAATATGTAGTGAATGCAACAGCAGGGAACGTGACTTACCCAGGAGGGCTCTTCCACTACTATGCTCCTAATAAGCAAGCAGCAATTACTTGAGGATAATACCTACAGTCCCTTGGCAATGGAAGAAATACACACAAATGTTCGTGTTTACGTTGCTGTGGAGATAGTCATCACCCTCAGTAGGTCCATGCCTGTTCCCCTCCTGCATTTTGCTTTTTGCTTGCCCCGTATTAGATTATAAGTATTCAGTTCTTCTATATCCTGGCACATCACTACAATACTTTAAAACCCCTGTATAATTTAGGCTTCATTTCCTAAATTGGACCCTCATATTTTATAGAGCAGCATAAAACCATTATGTCTCGTTACAACTTGAATTTAGCAAGGAAATCAAGTCTAAACTAGCCATAGGAGATAAGTCCTCTGTCAGAAACCAAAGTGAAGGTTTTCATAAATGAGTGTGTCTAGCTCTCTGAGCCATCTGGGAAAATATCTTCACATATACTGTTTCCCACCCTCCTATGATTACTTGTGGACCTCCCACAATATGCTGAAATATGTGACTGCTATTCTGCTGTCAAAACCATCAGGACATTTTTGCCTAGTAAGAACTGACATGTCAGTCTAAAAAAGGCTCTGCTTCTTTACTGCTTATATCTTTAAACAGAATACAAAATAGTCTAGACTTAATTAACAATAATTTTCTTTGGATTAGCCCCAGTCAGCTACTGGGAAGGTTGGGAAAGTGAATTCTTACTGGTCACTTGCTTTGTAAGTTATTGCTTGTGAGAATGAACTAATGGAAAGATGCTATGGATAGAGACTTGCAACCATAATATCACTACTCCTCTGATTCATGGTATCCAGAATATGCCATGAATAGGTCATAGGATTTATTGTTCTCACAAAATAGCAGCTAAACCAAGAAATGATGAATCTGTATATAGACTGGTGCAACATCCCCTATCCAAGTCATCAGAAAGCCCTAAATGTGAAAATATGGGCATGCTGCAATTGCTTTAGTCATTAATAAATGGAAAATCTAAGTCACTAATCAGAAACTATTCCCTTTTTTTGACCCAAAAGGATATGTTATTCCCAAGTCAGCAGTGAAGATTCCTATGGGCTTAACTTCAGACAGGTGAGTAGCCTTATCAACACTAATAGGACCTAAATATTTGCTGAAATAAGCTGTAGATTTGGGGTCATAACTTGCATAGTAAGATCCTTCCGGTCAAACTGTTAGTTCTTCCACATACAGCACTGAAGACAGACTACGTTTAAGCTACCAGATTCACTCACATACTTCTAAACATGCAACTGGTATGTCAACAGACTGGAAAAAGTTATGTGAAGAAGTAAAAAATGATGGAATACAGGACATGTATTGTGCTATGGTTTTGTGGTGAACCCCAGCTCCGATTTTCTCTCCCTCAGCCTGCCTGTAGACTCCAGTGTTTAAGCAATAGGCCAACACTTGCCCTGTAAGAACAGAACTCCCCGAGTTCGCTGCACCTGCAGACTAGATTGTCAACTCTTGCACAGGTGGTAGGAGGAATTGCTTATGGGAAAGACTGAAAGTGGTCTAATACATAAATATGTGCTGGCTGGACCAGTGATGACAGAAGAGAGATGCAGTCATCTATAAAGATACAAACATTACGGAAGGAAGAGAATTAAGCTGATATAAATGGTTAAAGCAACAGTAATGGGATGGAATTCAATAACGGAAAAAATGAACTGAACATCAGGGGAAAACACTTTGTCAGAAAGATCTACTGTCCTGTGGTATTATCTCCCACAAGAACAGTCATTGCTTGAGCCCTTTTTCCACAAGATATGGTAGAAAATATGTTGGAGGGAGCAAAACTATGAACACAATGATCTAACGCTTACTTTGTGCTTGCAACACAAAGCAGTCCTGATTTTCCATAGTTTTGACATTTCTTCCTCACTGGTGGGAGACACCCCAATCAAACACAAACACTTAGCCACTGTGTATGGTAAAGCCTGTGTTTTGGTCCCCTGATAGGATGGCAAAAACTTTTCAGCACAAATGAAGAGTGTTTTATTTTGCCATGAGCACAACTAGTACTTAAATTGCTCAGATATGGACATATTTTGAGGGTTATTGATGAGATGAATATCTCAGTGACCAGGCAGGTATCAACTCCTTTGATTTGACTGTTTCTCCTATAGAAGATTAGAAGGAGCAAGATCAGTACAATTAGTTTAGACTTTTTGTGCTGCTGCGCAAGCTGGAGAAACCAAAACAACAACAACAACAAAAACAAACAGAATCATATTGCAAAAAAAAAGACCAGACGGTATGAACAGACACAGAACTGATGCAAAGACCTAGCTGAAGTGACAAGTGAGATAGAAGAAAGAAACTAGTTCTTAGATGCAGAAACTGAAGAAAACGTAACGGGGAAAAAAAAAGGAAACCATTCTCCTGATACTGTTGTTACCCAAACTGGAGGTATTATGTGATCTGCATTTCTAGGAGAAGGTAGAGTAGGCTTTGGTTTGACCTTAACTAAGAGGAACTTTCTCTTAAGGTCTCTTTTTCAAAGAAACAAAAGGATTACAAAAGAGCATGCATGAGGTAACAGTTGCTTCCATACTGCCACTTGCTACATCTTTAACTCAGAGCAAAACCCTTTCTTGTACTAGAGCAAAGAAAAAATACCAGTTAGCTCCACCAGGTAGAATATCTTCTCAGTGGTATCAGACATTACCACGGTGAGTAATAAAACTGATAGAGTTATGATCTCAAATATGTAAACATACACAAAAGCCCTGGAGACCATAGCTGAAGACTCGATGTGACTAGTTGATCAATCTATAACTATCCACAAAAGGAATGCCTTGAAGTTCAATGTAAATAGAATTTACATATTTCGTAAGTTGTAAGGACAAGAAGAAACTGGACAGGCGGAGACTGGAGAAAGGAGAGTAGCTCTGAACGGGCTGCATTTTAGAAAACTAATTTCTCTACATTAACTATTAACAAATAATATGATCAATACCCACTCACCATGCATGTTCGAAGACAAAAATGACAGTTTCTGATTAAGTGTTTTTTTCCAAAGGTTTGCATTTTGATTTGATGCTAATTTAGAGTAGGATTCTTTGACGTAAGCAGTTACCAAATAAAAGTGTAATAGTGTAGAGCAGAATGAGACTTTTTGCATTATAAATAAATAAATAAACCAAACACCTTATTTCTATGTATCCTGTGGTCTGAATTCTCTTCTCAAGTGAACTCTGAATTCAGAACTGTCTACATGGTAACATGGTCTTTCTCCTTCTTTGCAAGGGGTAAGTGAAAGGAGAATCTGTATAAGGTATTCCTCCTGCAAACCAGAAGGCTTATAGTCTCACTGGAAGACACTGACATTAAAAAAAAAAAAAAAAAAAAGGAAAAGATTTAGGGAGGAATCACCGCATCACTACAACTAAATAGGCCTCCATTCTTTTTAAATTTGACTTTCAACTACCAGAAAGGTTTGAGTTTTCACACAGTGCCCAGGTTACCAGAGAATAACAATCAGAAGAACTGGCTGCTCAGGGAAGTTAATAAATCATTTGCTCTAAGCATCACAATAAGCAGACCTACTCCACTGAAAAACAATCGGTTTAAAAAGCAAGGAAAGAGGAGCAGATAAACTTTATCTACTACGAATACCAGAAGCTTATTCCATTAAGAACACTCTTTTCAGCAGTCATAACTATTCCTGCTGTAAATAACATGGGTATGTGTCAAATCAGAGCCAAAACTCCTTTTAGAATTCAACAGTATTTAGGTCATCTGCACTCTATTGACAGGCACTGAACTCTGAAACCATAATGATGTAGCTCAGCAACAGTGCATGACTTCCCACTAATGAGGCCCTTTTTCCATGAATAATGAGTATAGACATCAGCTCTGTTGCCAGGTACATAATATAAACACTATTTAACACACGGCTTTCGGTAAAGCAGTGTATCTGCTTGCAGAGGCTGAGGTTTTGCACAATATGATCCAACTTTTTAGCCCAGGGTGGGAGCAGACTGTTCAAGGAAATAATTTGTTCATATATTATCAAAATACAATAAATCAGGTTTGGTCTCAATCAAAAAAGGCAGTGGAGTGGGACCAACAGAAACTGCAGATAGGAAAGTATAAATGAGTTCATTGTTTTATAATCCAATAAATCTTACAACACATGAAGCTGATGAGTTCTAAAATGAGCTGAGACTCCCTGAGATGAGCCTTCTGAGACTCATGAGCTGTAAGAGTCATACTGGTTAAGCCTGTGCTTGTGGAGTCCTCGTGCATACCTTGCATATACACACACCTTTGTTTATGTATGGCAAAGAACGAGTTGAAAATGCATAGGTTCAAACAGATGAAGTAAAAAGACTTTTATTTTGAAAAGCCACATCTGTTACACTTACGACCTCAGTTTTGACTATATCAGATACTTTTGAGAAAACAAAATGCACCTTCAAGTTTTAGCATCTTCCATAACACAAAAGTGCCACCACAGTATTGTTTAAAACTAGGGACCAGTGCTTCAGTATGCAAAAACAGTGTTGGCACAGGAGTTTAATCTGTGACTTGGGAGGGCTTGATTTAATTCCCTGTTCCACCACAGGTCTGCTATCTCCCACAGTTATTACTAGATAACTACATCAAAGACTAGGAGGTGCTGAAGTCCCATGGTGACTGAAACCACAGCAAGAAGCTTCTGTCTCCATGGGCTCTTAGACTGTTCTGCTTTTTGGCACCCATGCAGCAAAGAATGCCAAACAAAGAGAGGACAGAAGCAACAGAGAAAAGGGTAGATAGAAAAGATGTAAATGGTAAGACAGGAGTTGTAAAGTGGGTGAGGATATATATTATGACCATCACTGCCCTGAAAAGCAGACTGGGATGGGTAGTTAGGTGAGGTAGAAGAATGGAACTGGGAGTGAATGGTACTGGCTGAAAAAGGAGCCTCTGGTAGGAACTGGGAGTAAAGGAAAGCTGAAAAAGACTGTGCAAAACAGCAGAAGTAGACGGAAGTTCAGTAGACAAATGGGACAGAAAATCAACTAAAGATAGGCTGGAAAGGATGCTAAGTCTGTTCAAAGGACCAAAGAGAATGAGTGGCCAAAGCACTGTGGATACAGGTTCCAGTGCCCATACTGGTAGCCATGTATACAACAGTATCTCAAATGATCTCCATTTACTTCTTCAAAAACTTTTGAAGTTACAAGACTTAAAATCTCTGCTTAAGTAACACTAGAAAAGCTGTAAGATCTACTAATTAAGAACATTTTAAAGGCTACAGGATAAAGCTAGAGAAAGAGTTAAGAAATATCAAAATTTAGGCTTTTTGACTTAATTCAGCCATTTGGTTCATGCATACTATGATTTAATTTTTAGATATATGATTAGATAATACCCCTTTCATAAACTCCCTTGCTATACTCCAGTGCATACAATGACACTTTTCTGAGGACTATAGTAACACAACAGGAAATTAATGGCTGCAGCATTCCTGACTCACTTTTTGCAGAACTTAGAACCTGGATGGTGAGTAATCTGGGGACTGCAGGAAAAGAATGAAGAGTGGCATTGCTAAGGATGATGAATGCTGCTCAAGAGAACTGGATTCTACTCCTGTTTCTGTCTCAAAGTTTCTACACAATACAAGGAAAACCCATTTAACTTAACTAAACAAAGTACACCAGTTGGTGCTTCTTACTCTATCCATTCTCTGTGTGACCCTGGTGTCTGAATGTAAGTTCAAAGGGCTGCTGAAAGAATTGTGACTTGAACGTGAAAAGTGACACAATGCTGCACAGACCAATGATTACTGAAAAATACTGAAAATTAAGGTGAAAAGTTCACCTAGTCTTTTGAGCTTTCCACCTTTTCCCCATAAGATATGAAGTTTGCTACTCACGAGGCTGTTGTGAAGTTAAATCAATTAACGTTTGTAAAGCAACTGTTCTATGCAACTAAGTCAACATTCATAGGGAAGCCCATAAGGGAACTGATAATCTTTTCTTCAGACAAGGTTTGAATAACATGCAATAAAGAGTCTGCAGAACCTAATCAGCCATTCTTTAAACACCAACAGAAAGCAAGGAAAGCACTGAAGAGCTACTAGTAAGTGAATTCCATTACTCTATACGATGAATGTAGCAGGGCTGGCAAAAAGAAAAGCAAAAAAAACCCCAACAATATGTAATCTTTGGATTAAGGACTGTGTAAGGGCATCTGTGAAGCTTGTGCAAATCACCTTAGTTATGGTATTTCCTAAATTTTAAAAGTTTGACTTAGAAACATTGCTTTTGTGTGTACTGTATAGAGAAAAATATATATGCACTTACCATCATACTTCGCTAAGACTGCCTGAACATCTGCATATGCTTGCAGTTCCAACAAAGCTTCTAGCAGGTTTTCATGGATATTGAACATGCTGAGCAGAGGAAACTCCTTCATCAACTAAAATCAATAACATATGAAAGGGTTAGATCATTAACATGGAAAATGGTTTCTCGTTCAAAATGTACTGAAATAACCAACACCAAGTTAAAAACCCCTCAGTTCCCCTTGTTCTTGGCTCTTTCCCAGAGTTCACTATTATCTCAGAAATATCTGAGCTCTGAATAGACACTCGGTCAGTTTTTTTGACAAGATATGCTTTGCATAGGATGCAATTAATCAAATCCAAGAATATAGATGCCTGAATGTGCAACTCTCATTTGAAAAAACAAAGTACATTGAAGAAAATCAGAACAAAATCAAATGAGAGAAGCTTACATATGTGCAATTGTATTTATTAAGTATGTGCTATTAGGATTTGTAATCATGGATACTTTAGAACACAATTGCAATAATGGCCAATACTGGCAGTAAAAAAAAAGAAAAGGCAGCAACAATAGGAAAGGCACAGGTTATACAAATCTAGCACTACAACTAAAGAATTCACCTTGTATGAAAAACTGAATGAAGTGTGTAGTTAAAATAATGTAATCCTCTTACATATAAGTGCCTATACTTTATGAACTGTTTGAGAGAATCCAGGGATTTGTTCTCAGACATCCTTGATTTCAATGCCTGCATAGATTCAAATGACTGAAGCTGATATTCTACTGCATCTCCTTTAAGAAGCCACACTTAGTAGGAGCATCAATGTTTCTACTGCACAATTGATTTTATATATATATATATATTATTGTCAGAGTGGTTCTCTAAAGAACTGAAATGTTTTAAGAACCTTCCTCATGTCCTGTTTACGGTTATTCTACCATAACTACCTACATGATTTACATTCAGCAGAAAAAGGTCCCACACTGCATAAAATTAAGGTAGCTGATAATACTGCTGTACTTCATCAACTTGCAGGTAAGCACTATCATTTACAATCTCTTTGTAATTGTACAGGAACATGAGTACTATCATAAGCCGTGTAAGAAAGTTATTCCACATCAGCCTTGCTCAATTTGACAATAGTAAGTTGGATTTGAAAATTCTGTCACTTAATAAACATACCTTTGAAGATATAAATATAGAAACTGATGAGAACCACTCAATCTCACAAACAGGTAACAGGACGGAAACAAGAATGGTGGAGATTCACCAGGAACTTCAGAAAATGAGAAACAAGTAAAGCACTCTAGCTTCTTCGCTCTTTAAGGAAGAGGCTCTAACAAGCCACTAGAGGTGCAAAATGCAGAAAACTTCTTCCTTGTGTTAATGGCCTGGCATACATTAATGTAAGAACTAGTCTGTCCTTAAGGGATAAGTCTGTCTAAATTTGTTTCTCTGGATAGCGCTAACTTTGCTGCAAGTTGAGGATTATTAAAATATCAAAAAGGCAAGGACAGCAGTGTTTTATATAACTGATTATATAAATTTCGGTAAGAATCATGATCACTGAGACAGCAGGTGAAACAGCTCACTGAATTTGAGATTCTAGTGGGACAGGCATGGTCATAAAGCTCCTAGTTTCAATGGTTGGAGCTGAACCTGTGAAGAACACAAACAAAACTGCACAGCTTGCAGGCTTTCCTTCTCCAGTTTTTCAAAAGACGGACCACAGGTCTTGGTGCTCATCTAGATAAAGACATTTGCCCATAAAAACAAAAAACTTAAGTCCTTGCTCATGAAGAAAAATAACTGCAGGTGAAAATTCACATAGCTGGATTCATCAGTTATGGATCCAGCATGGAGTCTACCTCTTTTCATTCTTGTCCTTACTCGCTATTGCATATTTAACAGTCAAAGCTACTACTTGGCAGGAAAAAGCATGACAGAATCTGGCCCTACGTAAAAAGTGATTTAGAGTTCAGAATGAACATCTTGCAAACAAACCCCTCCAAGGGATTAAGAAAGATTATCCCTGTTCATTGAGAATGAATAATGGCTGGCAGGAAAACCTTCCCTCCATCAGTGAAGAAAAGGGAAGAGCTGCAGCTAGTTACAGATGTACTGTGGCCAGTAAAAGCTCCTACTCTGGTTCTCTGTTTCTCACTGACATCACTCCCTGATTTTTTTCCTACTTTAATTAGGTTCTGTCAGAGTGATAAACCTTGCCTAAGACAGCAGCAGAAGAAAGGTCACTGTCTGGACTACTAGGCCTCCAAATTGACACGTGTTAACAAAGGTTTAATCTGGGAAGGGCTGAATGTTAACAAGTCCAGCTGAGTCAAAATGAATTACAAAAATAAAACACCTCTAACAAGCCACCCAACTATTCTAACATTGACTGTGCACAAATGACAACACATTTGCTATAAATAAATAAATAAAAATAAAAGAAGAGGACATGAGCTCAGTTCTCTGTCATCTCAGCACGTACAGTATATAGCTTTTACTGCAAATAATTTTCAGTCAGTAAAAATCTTGTTTTTGAAATGAAAGTAAAGCCACTTAGATGGAAGTATATTATGACAGGTCATCTTCTAGGCCTCATACTGAGAGGAAACACTGGGGAAGAAAAAAAAATGCCACAGAGGTTGCAACATCAGCCTGCTGGATGTTCAGGGCAGGCCAAATACTGCGTCATGCTGAGGAGGAACGGAGAGCTGACTATAAGCCAGCTCCCCTCTTCTCCCTAGCAGACAGGGAGAGAGGCTGGCTCTTGTTCCACACAGAGATTTAAAGATGGGCACGCTATCCATGAACATGAGAGGAAGAACGCACCCTCAAGTTCCCCAGACCCTCACAGCATCGGTCTCTTCTCTGGACTCCAGTTTAAGGAAATACAGACCTCCCTTTGCACCCAAAGATGTATTTTCTGTGATGTTACAGACTAACATTGGCCAAGCTGTTCAACTGATCAATTTCCATTCTCTTTACATCTTTACTGTAACAGGCAAATGCTTTCATTTTAGCGGCAACCACTGCACTTCAAGATGAAGGCTCTATTGTCATCTTTCTCCACACCTTAAGATTTCAAGGGACAGTCATCAAATTTAGCACTTGTGATTTCTCCCCAAGGCAACTCTACCTTCTTACATAAACACCTCTTAGGTCTAAAGATTTCATTGTAGAATTCTAGTTGGATAGACTTTCAGCCAGCTTAAAAGAGCTGTACTCCTCTGAACTAAGCTTGTTTTCATACCATAGGAAAACTAACACAGCATGGCCATGAATGTATTACCTTACGACACAGGATGTTCAAACAGTTATCAGACATATCATGCCAAATATATGGTCACAAAAATTTTATTTTGAACTTATATAGTCAAAATAGTTTCTAGTGGCTGCATTAACCCATATTGTGTTCCAATTGCTCTACATGTTTCAGGGGAAATAGATACATACGTACAAAATGGAATTGCTTTTCATTGAAAGATTCATTAGGTATACTGCAAATACACAGAAATGGTAGCTTCTTCAGATAATTAATAATTCTTAATTTTTTAGATAAATAATATTTTGGGAGTATAAGTTTGCAGAAAAATTCTGGAAATAAGTCTGACACAACCAGATATCTTATCACTAGTCCTGGGAGGGCCGTATTTCCAGACTCACCCCAATCCATATTGTAGGGTGTAAGTTCAATGATTTTGTGATGGATATGGAAGAGTGATGATCACAAAAAAATGCTTTATGGTACAAGGAAATCCTCATCTGATTTACTGGATGAGGAACAAGTTATATCTCCCAAAAAACAGTTTAATGAAGAGGACTCCCTTCCCTGAGAAAATTTCCGTCATCTGCATTTTCTCATTTAGATCTAATTTTTGAAACATCTTCAAGGAATGTAGTTTTAACTGCTATATCCGTTTTCCTCCCCGTGATGACATTAGCCTCATACGTCAATTAGCAATGATACATTATTTGTGTAGGAAAACAGTCTTAAGTTACAGTTTATGCCTACGACCAGACCATGGGGCTCAAGGGAATACAGAGGTGGATAAATGAATGATCTTATACATAACCTGGTGTTGACACATTTATTCTTTATTTGCATTGTGGCTATACGAATGGTCACATATTTTATGGGCAGTGCACACAACCATTCACTGCTGCTTATATTCATATATTCTCAACAAACAAACATTTTAAAATCAATGTATTCTACTGAATGTAGTCATAAATATGAAAAGTGAGTTCAGCTTAAAATGAAGAAACAACAACAAATAAATGAGAAATTCAATGGAAACAGTGAAACATTTACAACCTTAACTTCTAGTCTATCTGAAATCGTAAAATCTGTCTCTTAAAAGA
Source organism: Chauna torquata (assembly GCA_013399475.1). Taxonomy (NCBI): domain Eukaryota; kingdom Metazoa; phylum Chordata; class Aves; order Anseriformes; family Anhimidae; genus Chauna; species Chauna torquata. The sequence goes on from VXAL01008664.1 coordinate 51,020, forward strand.
GGAATGACTGAAGCTGCCATCTTCCAAGTGCGACTGTCAATCACCATTGAGGAATCAAGCACACAGTATGGATACCACTGTTAATTTCACCACCACTTCGCATAAGGTGCTTTCTGGTATATGACTTGTAATATGTAAGCATTGTTAACTGAACAAAGTAGAAAAGGCAAAACATCAAGCCACTTCTGAGCAGAAAAATAGAAACCCTCATTTCTTAGGGCTTCACTGTCTACAGCTGGATTTTCAGATGTCTTAAACTCTGACTGAAGCTTGCTCTGGGCTTGAGGTATTTGAAACATGTCGCTCCACGTTGCGTCTTTGATGTCTAATAGAATAAACTTATGCTTAAGTTTTTCTCTGGTCAGATGACTAGTATGATCTTTTTCCTTTACTCAGCTACTTTCCCCACAAAAGCTGCAAAAATATATCGTCTTTAAAGTTTCTCTTCCTCCGACAAATTTCATTGAATCTTAATGATGGATCAAATGTTCCTTGTACAGGCAGACAAACAGGCAAGACTTGATTACATAAGCTTTATTTTCCCCAGAAAACCAGGCTAAAAATGATCTAGTAAAGAGCACTGCTGTAAACACTGATGTTGAAGCCATATTACTAGCTGTAAAGAAGCTATCTGACAGCTAACCAAATACAACAGAGCTGATTTGCCAAGTCTGAAAACAGAGAACAAAACCCCCTGGCCAGCTCACCTGGCAAGGAGAGAAGAAATGTCAGCAAACAAAGACTAGCACACAGAAAGCCTTCAGTTTACACTAACTGTGGGATGGGACAGGTATAAAATTTAGCTGACGTTCACTTTTTATTTTGGCAAATGTAAGTTTAGCTCTAGTGTTCCCAAATATTTACAGATAATATGTCTTTTGCACAATGTAGGATTAACAATTAGACAGTAAAGGGAGAATTATCTTACCAAGTATGCAAACTCTACGGAAATATGCTAGAACATGCAGCCTGTATGTTCTCTCTTACTCTGAAGGCTTTAATCCTCCAATTAAGATTTGAGTTTTTTAAGGAATATAATTACAAAAATGCTGTTATTTGGACTGTGTTGTAAAAATGCACATTTCAGGAACAAAAAGCATCTTAAAGGCAGATGTGGCATGAAACCAGAAGAGCACAAGTTGTTCCAGATGTACATTTACTACTAAATAATCACATCACATAAAAGTAATAAGAGAAATTATAATAATTTTTGTTATATCAAAGATCAGCAACTTTATAAAGCATGAAAATAAAGTCATTACTCATAGCCCTCTTCAGGAAAAAAATCCTTTATTTACATTGTCCTGAAGTACTTTGCAGAAACTTTGCCATATTTTTAGAGGTAGAGTTTTAAATGAAATTAAAAGAAGAAAATTACCTAGTAGCTCAAAAACGGACTAGGAGATTCCATAGATAGATGAACACAATTAAAGGACATACAAAGCCCCTGAACAAGGAGTGATGCAAGAGGATCGACAAAAAAAGAGTCCAAGTTACCAGGGTCCCTATAAGACTATGTGACTACTGTCTAAGACTACATTCTGTCTTAATAGAATCATAGTGCTGGAAACTCTTGGGTATATACTTTAAATATGATGAAAAATCAGATGCAGTTGTCTGAGCTATATAGGTTTATGATAATACATAGTATATGCTAAGCAGGCTGAAGATATATTTTGACAAATTGTCAGAAAAGCAAAAACTGACAGTGTAGCATAGCTTCAGTACAGGATGGAAGTGTACTGCTCTACAGGACATGTGCTCAGCACACAGCCATTTCGCTCCATCTGGGTGTAAGACACCATTAAGTATATTGGACAAATCTCTTGAGAAAGCCCAAATGTTCTGCTAGAAAAATTGATGTTTTCAACACATGCCTAAAAGGCAATCTCTCATTGTAGTCACCAGGCTATAACAATTTTAAGCATAATTTATATGAGAAACATTATCATCAGGTTCAGGTGATAGTCATCAAATTTCTAGTGTTGAGGGTATTGCACAGGATCACAGCCATGACAGAAAGTGAGGGGTCTGACTCAGGTGCAGGCAAAGTGAAGAGATAAACAGCATTAAGGCAATCACAGGAGTCTCCATTTTGTTTAAGAGCCCATTCGTATGAAGGATGTTCTAATCTCCCCTTCCTCCTCCCCAACCCCATTTATCTATAATACACGAATCTGTGACAAAAGAACACATCTTTGAATATAGAGGCATATGCAAATATTTTCATTGTTAAAAATCAACATTTATCACTTGCTGTTATTGCAGTATGTGTATCAGAACAGGAATTAACTAAAGATCCTTCTTGGTGGTAGAGATTGCCAAATGTTACTATTCACATATAGCACTTTTCTGAAATGTATGAGGTAGCTCTTGGTCTCCTTGACTCAGAAGAATTTTTGTTTCAAATTTTAATAAATAGCACTTTTAATAAATGCTACAGATTCTAATAAAGCTAGCATTCGACTCAAAGCAAAGAAGCCTGCTTCACCCGAACTGTGTAACACAAGCCAAAGACTGACTCACTAATCCTTGTGTAAAGCACAAAAGTATCTGGGAGAGACAGACAATAGCTGCGGATGCAAGTAGCTGTAGAAGTTGCATTGTTAAGTTGCTAGGAATCATAACATCTTTATTAGCAGTCAGGACTCTTTTCTTTCACACACCTTGATGATACAAGGTGCAGAACACTGTTCCGGTTATATATTCCCCTTACCTGAGAGCAATCAGCAATGCACACAGGAATACAGAATTCAAGAGAACATTGAATAGAAAATACCGTTCAAAGTTCAGTAAAAGAGGTTGCCAAGGAAGTATGCTAGATTTGCAGAACTGGCACACTAGCAAAAATCACTATTACTGTTGGTCATGAAAAGATAAAAGCCCAACCTACGCATATCATTAAAATTGATTTAGTATCTTTTGATGATTTGAGTACCCTTTTGATACCTCCAGGTGACATAACCTTTTAAACCACTTGAAAAGTTCAGGGCAGCCCAAGAGTTTAAGCAACTTATCATGCAGCACATTGATATGCAAGCAGCTCTCTAACAATGCAAGCTGCTTAGATGTTGATAGTTCCTTGGTATCTTCTGTCCGCATTTAATCCGCATTTTAGAATGCACATTAAAATATGCAGTAGGGCACTGAGATGAACACAAACACATCCAACTGAAATATCCTCAGCAAGATTCTCAGAGCTAGGTCCATAAAAGTAGATTTCTTTCCTTTCAAGTGAACTGAAGAGTAATTTCTCAGCGGACATGACTAAGCCTGGAAATAAAATGTACATTTCTGACCGTTAAGAAGTGTTTTGGTTTCTAACCTTCCCCAGTGCTGACACCTGGACAGTCTCTTCTCTCCCTAAACCTTACTTGTTTCTTTGTTAAGACTACAAAGCAGTTTTCCGGCAAGTGCAGGGCCACAGTGTAGGAAATAAAAATGCTCTACAGAGAACAAGTTTGTTTCATCTCTCTGAAAAAAAAAAAAAA
>VXAL01008665.1:0-17444 GCA_013399475.1 Chauna torquata
TTATTTTATTTTTATTTTATTATATGTTTTCCTGAATTTTGTCATTGCAGAATAAAAGAAGGTTGTTATCTGAAATCCTGATGTTATTTGTTGATGCTGGAAGTGTTAAGTTCATAAAGAGAGAAGTTGTCAACAATGTCCTTGCAGCACAGAAGACCAGAGGGGCTGCATAAAGAAGATCATTACCAGCAGGATGAGGAAGGTGATCCTTTCCCTCTGCTCAGCCTTGGTGATACACATCTGGAGTGCTGAGTCCAGTCCTGGGCTCTCCGGTGCAAGAGAGATGTGGACATATTGGAACAAGTCCAGTGAAGGGCCACAGGGATTGTTAGGAACTGAAGCATTTGTCACCCGAGGGAGAGCTGGGACTGTTCAACCTGGAGAAGAGAAGGCTCAGGGATAACTTGTCCATTTCTATAAATGGTTAATGGGAGAGACTGAAGAATCATAAAATCATAGAATCATAGAATGGTTTGGGTTGGAAGGGACCTTAAAGATCATCCAGTTCCAAACCCCTTGCCATGGGCAGGGACACCTTCCACTAGATCAGGTAGCTCAAAGCCCTGTCAAACACGGCCTTGAACACTTCCAGGGATGGCGCTTCCACAACTTCTCTGGGCAACCTGTTCCAGTGCCTCACCACCTTCACAGTGAAGAATTTCTTCCTAATATCTAATGTCCTAATGTCTAAATCTACTCTCTTTTAGAGAGTTTTTTTAGTGTAAAGCCATTTCCCCTTGTCCTATCACTACACTCCCTAACAAACATTTCCTCTCCATCTCTCTTGTAGGCCTCCTTTAAGTACCGGAAGGCTGCTGTAAGGTCTCCCAGAGCCTCTTCTTCTCTAAGCTGAACAAACCCAACTCTTTCATCCTGTCTTCACAGGAGAGGTGCTCCAGCCATCTGATCATCTTTGTGGCCATCCCCTGGACTTCCTCCAGCAGGTCCATGTCCTTCTTATGTTGGGGGTCCAGAGCTGAATGCAGTACTCTAGGTGGGACCTCACGAGAGTGGAGCAGAGGGGTAGAATCACCTCCATCTTCTGGCCATGCTTCTTTTGATGCAGTCCAGGATAATGTTGGTTTTCTGGGCTGCAGACTTACACTGCTGGCTCATGTTGAGTTTTTCATCAACCAACCCCCCCAAGTCCTTCTCTTCAGGGCTGCTCTCAATTCATTCTCTGCCCAGCCTGTATTTGTGCTTGGGATTGCCCCAACATATGTGCAGGATCTTTTGCTTGGCCTTGTTGAACTTCATGAGGCTCACACGGGCCCATCTCCCAAGTCTGTCAAAGTCCCTCTGGAAGAGAAGACACAGCCAAACTCATTTGTGCCCAGTGACAGGACAAGAGGCAAGGGGCATGAACTGAAATATAAGAGAGTCTACTTAAATGTAAGAAAAACACTTTTCTACTGCAAGGATGGTCAAGCATTGGATCAGGTTGACCAGAGAGGTTGTGTATGTCCATGTGTTGCTATGGGCAATATTTTGCTGCCTTAATGTTTTGTACTCTCTCTTCCTTTGCCCACATACAAAGTCAGTCCAGATTTTTTAAATCAGTTGTCATAAGTGTAGCGTTTCTTGATTTTTGGAAGAGTTTTTCAGCTCTGAACCCTGGTCATTCACTGCTAAACCACAAGTGAATGAAAACTGCAGCTTTAATTCATTTGCTGATAAATAACCACAAATGTGCAGAAAATAATAATGTCTTGTTTGTCTCAAGTTTTGTACTTAAAGTGTGCAGAAACTCAGGAATGGAATCTTTCTGTGCCTCAGTTTCCACTCTATAAAATGAAAATAATGGTATTTCAAGGGCATACAAGAGTGTTGTTAAGATATATTATTAGATTCTAAGCATATGGTGATGAAGGCCATAGGAAAAAAAAAAAAAAAAGATTGCAGATTAGTTTTCAACAATTTCTATAGGAAAAAATTAAAAATGATAAAATGATGTTAAACATTAATCAATGTGACAAAAGAAAAAATAATTAAATTTAAAATTTAAGTGAGTGTGGTAGTTTTACCCTGCTAAGCAGCAGAACTCCACCACAACCACTCTCTCACTCCCACTCCTTAAAGGAAGAAGGGAAGAAAATATGATGGAAAAGGGCTCAAGGGTTGAGATAAAGACAAGAAGGTTGCTCGCCAGTTGTGGCCATGGGCAAAACAGACTCAACAAAGGGAGATTAATATAATTTATTATCTATCACTAGCAGACTAGAGCAGTGAGAAACTAAAAGCAAACTAAAAACACCTTCCCCCTATCCACCCTTTTCTACCTCCTCCCCTCTGAGTGGTGCAGGAGAACGGGGAATGGAGGCTGTGGTCAGCCCATATTGCTTCGTCTCCGCCACTCCTTCATGGTCGCTCTCTCTTCCCCTGCTCCAGTGTGGGGTCCCTCCCATGGAATGACGTCCTTCCCAAACAGATCCTGCGTGGGCTTCCCACAGGCTGCAGCTCTTCAAGAGCTGCTCTAATATGGGTCCGTACCATGGGGTCCATCCTTCAGGAGCAAACTGCTCCAGCATGGGTCCCCCACGGGTGGCAGCTCCCACCAGATCACCTGCTCCTGCAGGGGCTCTCGATGGGCTGCAGCCTCCTTTAGGACAGATCCACCTTCTCCTCCACGGGCTCCTCCATGGGCTGCAGTGTGGAGATCTGCTCCGCTGTGGTACACCATGGCCTGTAGAGGGGACAACCTGTTCCACCATGGTCCTCACCACAGGCCACAGCGGAACTTCGGCCCCAGTGCCTGGAGCACCTCCTCCCCCTCCTTCTTCACTGACCTTGGTGTCTGCAGGGCTGCTTCTCACTCCTATCTCTCTTACCAGCTGCTGTTGTGCAGCAGTTTTTTCCTTTTCTTAAATATGCTCTCACAGAGGTGTAACCAGTGTCACTCATTGGCTAAGGTCTGGCCAGTGGTGGGTCCCCTTTGGAGCCGGCTGGAGCTAGTTTTTATCTAACATGGAGCAGCTTCTGGAATCTTCTCACAGAAGCCACCCCTGTGGCCCCTCTGCTACCAAACCTCTGCCAGGTAAACCCAATACTACAGTTGCATCTGTTCCGAAGGTGCTAGTATCTGTCTGAACAAAAATAATCAATTAAGTAAGCAAAGACTTCATTTTAATGCAAACACACAAGGATACTAAAACAGTGAATTAAAGTTTCACAGGCTTTCACAGTTCACATTAATTATTTGCATTTCATGACTATTAAGCACTTGACTCTATAAAGTCATTTCATATTCATTTAATATTTTTCTAAAACCTTGTATATAATCTGCAGCAAACCTACTTCAATATGTTACTTCTGGTATTTTCTAACCATTTCAAAACTATTTGGAAAGTGTTTCTTATTTCTTGCTTTGATATTAGCCTGAATTTTGTTCTTCTTCATCTCTTATTTCTTTAGCTTTTAGATGTGATTTTTTTTTTTTTTTTGCTTATTTGTTTGATTGTTTGTTTTTCCTGAAGCATATACAATGTCTATATCTCACAATAATTCTTGGCTAATCTGTAAACCTTCTTTGCATCTGCAGTAAATCAGAAATGAAAACAAGCGGGCTATCACATGAATTTTTTTTTGTTTCTAGTTTTTGTTTCCTTAAATGTTTCAAATTTTATAAAATAACTGGAGAGTAAAAGACAGATAATTTTAAGATTTCTTCCTGCTCTTGGAAACCTAGTGTTTAAATCCACAAATCTATTTTTGCCTTTTCTAAAAACCTGTCTGTGTCGCTATATGCTGCTGATCGGGATTTTATCTTCATTTAAAACTGTAGTTCTTACTTTTCCCAAATAATAGTAATAATAGATGTTATTATTATTGTTCTTAAAAAGCAAAGGGTACACATCACAAATTATAGGTATATCTTGCTTAGATATAAATATACAAAATATATAAATCAATTATATATTACTTTTTTACAAATGATCAACAAACTCTAAAGCCCCAATTCTTTTCCTTCATTTTTTATGTGGAAATCAACAGTATTTCAGAGTGTTGTGGTTTAACTCGGCAGGCAGCTAAGCCGTTCGCTCATTCTCCCCCCNACCACCCGCTGACCGATGCCCAGCCTGTTCCCAAGCAGCGGCCCCGCCTTGGCCCCGGCCAGCCCCCCCAGTTTTCTTGTTCAGCATGACGTCACATGGTATAGAATATCCCTTTGGTCAGTCTGGGTCAGCTGTCCTGGCCCTGTCCCCTCCCAGCTTCTCGTGTACCCCCAGCCTCCTCGCTGGCAGGGCAATACGAGGAGCTGGAAAGTCCTTGGCTCTGTACAAACACTGCTCTGCAGCAACTGAAAACATCACCATTATCTTCATCAAAAAATCCAAAACACAACATTGTGTGAACTTCTACAAAGAGAATTTAACTCTATCCCAGCCAAAACCATGACACAGAGAAAGCTGGTGATACACGCAGCAAGGAAGGCTGAGGACACAAGAGACTTGATGTACAAGTCTATATTAAAGTGTGGAGTAAAAAGATATGCTATTTCACTTCATACCTCTTGCATTGACTTACAAACTTGTGGACTATGAGGGCTTTATCAGCTACTTCTAAAGGGCATGTGAAAGGTTACTGAGAAAGGTAAGTCTACCACTTGTCTGAGGTAGGCTTAAATAGTGTACATAAGGTCTAAATTTCCACTTAACTTTTTCTAGGCATTCATAAAATAAGATTATTCTTATTTAACAGTGAAAATTTGGCATATTTTCATTACATGTGGTTTTGGATACAAAACTTGGATCAAGTTTTGTATTTCATTGCTATATACTTAATGACAGAATTTTTAATTCCTTAAACAGGCACTAAGGTAGTGTGATCCACAAAAGTTCAATGAGTTTCACTTTCATGACTACAAGTTGTTTCCCTCCCCCCATTAAAATTTATTTGTGAAAGTACTGGGTGAACAACCTTAACAGGATATATTAAAATCTAAGGTTCAGAAGGCTGAGCTTTTATTTTTTATTTCACTTAAGCATACTATTTCTGTGCAAACATTCTGTAAACCTTTACCATTAAATATAATAATTTATGTTTCACAATCCTTTTTATATTATTATTATGCTGATTGAAATACTGCATAAGGTATATTGAAATATTTCATAAGGTGATATCTTGCCTACTACTTTTCTTCTTAACACTTTAAAACAGAATATGACATCCTATCCTGTATTTCCTATAGTGCTATTTTAACTTACTAGTTGAATCATGCTCTTTCAGCATATACATGGCTCAGATTACATGATAAAAATGACATATGGTGAAGCCGATAAACCATGCACATCAGCAAGGCAAAAGGTTCTGAGAAAATCATTACTGTCTTCTCCAGTAATGATCAGAAACAGCTATTACAAAGGGAATGGTGAAGATACCAAGTAAAAAGCTGTCGTATGAAGATTTTTTGTATACATGTTAGATGAAGCTGTGGTAAGAACAATGTGGAGAGAACGGATGATAAACAGGCATAATTTGAGCAGTCAAGAACAGTAGCTCCTATCAAGTACATTCTACATAGAAGCTCAGCTAATATGCAGGGGATTGAGTCTCTCTTCTCCGATGGAAATAGAAAGACATTATTTGAGATCCCATTTGGGGAAAAATCTGAAGTCTGGGCATACATTCCTCTACACTCTTCAGCATGAATTTGAACTTTCCATGCTTTGAACACTAAAGTTCCAATCTACCCACTTAAAAAGAGCCTCAAGTAACAAAAGGATTTATGTTATGCATGGACTCATGTCAGTGTTACAGTCACTGGCAGAGTATTTTGACATGATCATATGCTTTTTATTTGTAAACCTCATGGAGAATTAGACTTATGTTTCACAGTACTTCCCTTACAACTATGCATCTTGGAGGATCAGCCCAAAAGAACATAGTCCAGAAAATCTTCCAGTCAAAAAGCCTTGCTTTTTGAACATCCCAAGAAAAAGTACATATGCCGTCCTCGTTACCCATTCTCCTACAAAACAGAGATTCTCAACCTCTTGTGACTGCTTTTTGTTATTATTATTTTTTAACTTCACACTTAAATTTTGAAAATTCTTCTTCCTTACTATGTTGCTTCCAATTTTTATAATGCAGAGTGAAAGGAAACTTGAAAATGATCTTGGATAATCTGGGAGCAAATAGGTTCTCCAGGATGTTTCAAATTACTATGAGTTGTATGGAAATAGCTGGCAGAGTTACAAGAATGTTGCCCATCAGAGTTCAAGCTACAGAAGAATTCTACCATTTTTTCCCCCCAAAATTAGGACAATAACAACAACAATAACCACTGTCCTGCCCCCAGAATTATTCCTGCCATATTTCTCAATGGGTGTTTGCGCTTTTCATTCCTTTTGAGGATAATGTGGAAGAATATGAGGTTTGGGAAAGGGGTAGTAGTAGTCGGGTGAATAAACATCTATGGTTTATTTATCACAGACTCCTTCTTCCCTCAAAAACATTTTGTTTGACCTTTTCTCAATTCTAAACACTATTTGAGAGGTATATTGTAATAGCTGATTGCTTTCATACTGAAAATTTTCTCTATACTGTGCAGTAATTGATTCCAGTGAAATGCTATCTTAGTTCAATAATAATTTATTTCATGAATAAATGTCACAGTTTTGAAATCTAGTATTTTGTTAGTTGTAGATATTAGAGACCAGATCTTTAAAGAGAAACAAATGTTAATATCAATCATAAATAAGCCTTATCTTTTACAGATAATATGTGTCTCTAAAAAAAATTATTTTTATTTTGACAAGTTATTATTAATTTTTGTGGTTCCTTCCTAATTTTATCAATTAGGACCCATTATCCTGGGTGTCAAAACTGTTGTCTGGAGGCTTATCTCATTTTGGTGTTGGAAAATTATGTAAAACAGCTGCATTTTCAAAACTCAGTAAACAATTTCTAAAATAGTGATTTTGTGACATAGACGACATTTACAGAATACAGGAATAACAATTATCTTTAGTCACATATTTAATGACATAATAGGCATAAACTCAACTATTACCTGATACACTTTAATGGTAAAGTGTTCAAAAATACCTGACTATTCTTTTTGTTTTTAAAACATAAATTATTGTCACTTACAATATCTTTTTGATGCATACTTAGCATATAAAGTTCGGTTTCAACAGGTCTATACTGATTATCCCCCAATGTTAGATTATAATTCAATAATATACAGTAAAATCATATGGTCTAATACGTGTTGCATGAATTCACCAAATTATTTATTAAATTAAAACAAAGAGGACAATTCAGTGATCTTCCCTTATTGAGGTCAATAGCACGGAAGAGTTGACAGCAACTGGACAAGTATGACTATAACTATGCAGAAAAATAGTTGTTCATATTCCTTTTGCTTTATTTTTCTGGATAATACTGAATATTAGAGGGAAAGTTTCTCTTGCTTCATAGGTTCTGGTTCTCTATTTTTGCAGTCAGTCATATAATCTGTGATAATTATCACTTAATTCTAGAACAATGGTTCTAAATTGCTTCAAAGTATAATAAAGTATGATGATGATGATAATGATGATGATGATGAAGATGATAATGAATACTTTCATTGAGTTTGCTGAGCATCTTTGAGATGAAAAATACCCAAGACAAAAAATGTTATTGAAATCAGAGGAGCTAAAAAAAAAAAATTCAAAAAAAAATTACTGTACTGTACAGTACAAACCTGTTTTTAAGAATCTGTCTATATAGTTTGTTTATAATCATTTTTTTCTGCAATTATAATATAATTCTGCAAAATATATATAGAAATATTTTGTTAAGACATGAAGAATAACCTCAAATTGAAAACAAACAAACAAACAAACAAACCCACAACTAAATGTTTTCAAACTGTATACATTAAGGGAAAATGTTAAAAATGTCAATGCTGGTTTATGATGATTTTAGCATCCCTTCACTCTCAAAGCTTTACATTTTAAATTGTATTCTTTATTTGTAATTGGAATTCTCCATTGATAAAAGATGTATAAAATTTGATTCACATTTGCAATTACCCAGTTGATCTCTGATTAATTAAAAACATATCATGAGTTGAATAAATTCTCCATTCCTGAAAATGTCATTGATGTCATATCATCCACCTTTTTTCTAAACTATACACTCCTTCTTCACCAATCACTCCTGTTCTTTTGCACTAATTGTATTAAAAAAAATTGGCATTACAAATTATATTTTCTATAATTCACACAGTGCGTGAGACTGTTAATTGACAATAGTAGCTTTTTGCCTTTTGGTAAATTCCTTTAGTGTTTCTCAGTAGATACTAAATTTCACATATTCCATAACTATTTTGTAGAGAATGGTGAAGTTTCCCTCACTGCTTGAAGTTGCCTCTGAGCTGTACTAGTGCTTCCCATTCTTTTGTAATAAGGTACACCTCAGTATTCATTTTATTTCACAATTTGGAGATAAACTACTCCAAAAATGTTGGATGAATCAAAGACATTATCATAGCACTCTAAATCTCCTTTGATGTATATGTATATGTTAACTTTTACTTTGGTCTCTTAAAAAAAATCAGACCCATATTACATCTTGCCATTCTCTCAGTTTAGCTGAATGCAAACGTATCTATGAATGTTTTTGTGTTTCTGAAAGCAACTTGAATGTTGTCAGCTTCACAGGAATTTTAGTTCTGAATCAAAAAATTGCATATGAATTAAAAAAGGGAGACATAGGTTAGAGAAAAGATGTCATAAAATGTCATCACTAATTCTTATTATTACTATATTGGGAAAGCTAGAGAAATTCACAACATTGGACAATATATGAGCTGAAATTCAAAATTAATTCACAAAAACAGTAAATCATGAAATACTACTCAGCGTAGAATGGAATAACTACACAGAAACAACTTTTGAGAAAAAATATGAAGTATGAAATATTTTTGAGGGATAAAACATTTCTGTGATGTAATATTAATGAGTTTCAAACAGCTGAATACTTATAAATGGATTTGTGTTTGTTTTGGGATATATACAAACATGACAAAACATTGTCTTCAGTTTCTAATAAGTTAAGAATTGATTTATTTTAATATTTCTGTTTATATAATATATCAAATATTTCTGTATTTAGACATGATTCCATAATCACAGAGATTATAACCTAAGTACATATATATATATATTAATGCAGCAATTTAGTAATGTGAAAAAAAGGCTCAGATAGGACATGCCACCAGAGATTCATTTGTTCCTCAAATCATTTTGTTTTTTTTTTTTGTACTTTTAGAAAATCAAACACTCTCTCATGAATCATCACTTTGCAAAAATTCCCCCAAACCAAAGCCAAAAAAAAACTTTTTGATCAATGTTACAGGTCTTCAGGATCATCAGTTAATTAAAACTTCATTCCTAGCTCTACTCGGGTTGGAAATCAAGCTTAAAATATAGCCAGGTTAAGCCCTTGAAAAGATATCTTGCATTCCATAAAATGGGCAGGATTTACTATCCATTTTAAATATTTAGCATAAAGTTTGGTCCAAAGAATGTTAAGCTCTCCTCAGGCAAAATTAAACTGGCAATCTTTTCTCCTATTCTGTACCAGAGACAGATTTTAAACTGTATAATGACATGATAATTAATACTGAAGATAATGATTTTTTTCTTGCTACTTAAGTAGATTTATTTGAGTCTAAATGTTAACAAACTGAATAAAAATTTAATTATTTCTGTGTTGGAATTTACTCTTTTTCTTTGAAGCGTACTCTCATTATTTCTCCCAAGAACATACAGTTGTGTACTATTGTGCCATACCATCATGCTGAAAAAAATCATTTCAGAGGGGGTCACTACAGAAGCTGACAGTTACACAAGAGAAGGCAACCTAGGCTTATTTTGAAAAATTATCAGATCCAAACAGAAGACAATATAAGCTGCAACAAGAGTGGAGCTGTCTTCATGAGCTTGCCTCAGGCAAACCATATGTTCAGTTTATATCTACTCCTTATTTGCCACAGAATGGAACTATGAAAGCTAGAAAAAAAATCTTTGATCATATTTTATTTGTATGGGAATATTGTACCTAAAGTAGTATGATCTCTACTATTTGTGATAGGAAGAATGAACTCTGGAAAGCATTAAGTCCATTCAAACCTCCTGAAATGACATTATAGAATACAGTATTTTGAAGATACAGCTCCATGGAAAATACAGATCCCTTAGGGTACAGGTAAGATTTAGCTATCCTTTTTTTTTTTTTTTTNTATTTTTTTTTTTTTTTTTTTTTTTTTTTTTTTTTTTTTTTTTTTTTTAATTCATGTAGCTGGCTTTAATATGCTTCAGCTGCTACTGGACAGGGAGGCAAAACATTTTTTTTTATTAACTATGTGTCTTCAGAAGTGCTGTCATTGATTTTTGGGAGGAGTTAGAACCAGCTAACCCTTTTGAAATGATCTGTTATGTTGACTGAAATAAAGAGGAATTACGAGAAAAGCAACATCAAAAAAAAAAAAAAAAAAGAAACCTATTCTTTTACAAGTCTACTCAAAAGTAGGTCACAAAATAACACACTTGTGTGATTTGAAATATGTAATGAATGGACATGGACTATCTGCGCAGTCCACCTTATTACTATTTTCCCTACAATGTTTGCAGTGCAGGCAGACAGAAAAGGTGTTCAAGTGCGCAGTTTGCATTTAACCTCTTCTGCTATCCATTCTGCCAGTGAGATAGCTGGTTATAACAGGCAGTACATGAAATGGAAAGGCAATGGAAAGGGGATATAGCAGGTGAAGATAACATCGTTAGGTGTAGCTGTTGAATTAAAGCATGCCCTGTGAGAGAAGACTGAAAGAATGAAGCATGACCAAAATTCATATAGCCAAAGACAAGGACTCCTATAGCCCTAGACCCTCTAAGAAACCTTGCATACAAGCCAGAGTGTAGCTAGTCAATTCAGAGAATATGCCCAAAGTTCACTGTCTGAGCAATACTGACAGAAGAGTATATGATAACCAAATCTGAAGAGCAGATAGGGCAGCCAAATGGAGTTCTAGTGAGATACCTGTGTCTGTAATGAGATCCCTTCAGCAGCTGATGGGTCTGGCTACATTTATGGGCCTGGCTGATTCATAGGATGGTGATAAATGGCTGAGAATTAGTAGAAATGGGAATCATTTTCTGAGATTAAATGCTTCTTCCTATATTTGAACTCAGTCTATCTCTAATGTTGATAAATGAACTGTCTCCTTGCTTCACCAGAAGTATGAACTGATGTCACATGTTTGGTGGCACAGATATGCAAGAGATGGCTAATTCTCCTGAAGCTGAGCTGTCTGAACTGTCAGAGAGACCATAGCTGTATATAGGGGTCTGAGAGTTGGGTACTGAAGGGGCCAGAGGTCCATGCCAGCCACTGGCAGGACCCATGTGCATGTATGTGGGTGAGATCTGCTAGCAGCCTTTGACCAGACAGCAGGATCAGGCCATTTCTGTTGTTCACATTTACATGAGTGTTGTTTGGTGGATGTGCTCTCTGTAAAGGAACTGATCTATGCTAATCAATTTGTAGTTGACTGTGCCTGTGGGATGTGTATATTTGTGTGTGTATATGTGCGATAGCACAACAGGAAGGACACTTCCCTCTGATCATGCAGTCCGTTGGATTCAGTCAGACCATAAGGTTTTGCACAGACATTGCTTTCTGCATCTGCATAATTAGGCCAACGAGTCAGAAGCAGTTAGATGGCAGCAGCTACTGCACTCCACAGAGACAAGTAGGGTATTTAGGTAGTATGTCAGTATTTGGAAAGTATTTTAATAGGTCAAAAGAGCTATAGATTGAAGATAAAAATGTTGTTGGAATACTACTGTATTTCCAGCAACACATACAGACTCTTATAGCTCCGGCTGTAGCAGCACAAATTAAATCTTGTAAGAAAATACTTTCATTGGATTAATGCATAATGCGGTAAGTAAAGATGGTACTGCTTTCATTGGGCTTTCATTTTTCATTTATACTAATCAAATATAGAAGTATGTTATGTAGAAATACAATCTGGAAAACCAAATTTTCCTGTGAAAATGTGTTAAATTGATATTGTAGCTTTTATATATTCAGTGTGTTAATAGGATCCTGTGTCAAGATTTTCTACAATTATTCTTCAGGTTTTCAGGTGTGGAGGTTATTTTAGTCTGGGCTCACTAGTGACAAATCCTAAGCCAAACATATTAAATGTTTTGCTTTTGTTCCTGAGGAGGGTAATATTAGTCTCATTTACTAGATGAATTTGGAAACTAAATGTGTTACTATCAGTTGTTCCTGTCAAGCGTGATTAATTCTCTCAAACAAATAATTAGCTATTTCAATTTCTGTAGAGATGTCACATACAGAATGCACTCAGCTCATTCTAATTCAATATCCTCTATATTTCAAGTCTGTCAAATGAAGGCAATAGAATATCTTAGCAGACAAAACCCATCTATGCTAAAATGTGTTTGAGAGTAATATACCTTACCATTCCAATATTCCTTCTATATAGCACAGAAGAACTGTCACCACTAGTGGCACCTGGATTTTTCCCTTTTTTTTTTTTTTAAATAGTAATAATTATCAGGTAAAACAGCAGATCCAGATAAAGTATATATGGTCTAATATCAAATACACACATGTAAATTTGTGTTATTTACTGTAAAAGATGTTTTTATATTCAGAGAATAGAATGCCATTAAAAAAAGTATAATAGGTTTAAAACACACAATATTAATTGGTATTAATATTAAACAGCATGTCAGAAAAAAAAAAAAAACTTTACTAAAAATCAGGTGCTCAAAAACTTTGCCACTGAATCTGATGTTTTCTTAATTACTAGACAATGCCTGTCAATGCTCCGTAAGTAACATTTTCTTACTAACATCAGCTACTTATATCAAGAATCCTATGCAGAAAACACTTCTGCTTGCTAGATTGCTTGCTTGTTTGTTTCTAATAGTGTAGTTTAACGAAAAAATAATTGCTAAATGCTGGAGTGACAGGTGTCATCAGATCAGGCTTGCTCAGTAAATAAACAAAAATCTTGCATTTCAGTTTCATTCAAATTAATTTTCTTTATTCTTTGAGAAGTGAAACTTCAATCTTGGAACAATTTCAGGGTTTTGGACACATATCTTGTTACACCATAAACTTATAAAATACAATTATTTGGCTGCAATTCAGATGGCGGCTATTTCACAGCTTGTTTTTTTTTTAACGACATAAGGTTAGGTATGAAATTTCCAAGGCAATCCAAAGAGAATTATCATTATTATTACTAATAGATTCAAAAGTGAGTCTGGGGCTTAATCCCTATGTACTTGTCTGAAAAAAGAAAAAACAAAACACGAAACAAAACAAAACAAAACAAAAGCCTTTAGAATTCTCAACAAAGAACAGGATGTCTGTTTAACAAAATTTAACCTTATACTTTAGCAGGACATCTTATTTCATCTCTTCACTGCAATAATAATAATAATAGACTTTAAAATTAGAATTTTAAGGGAAAATTTTTCTTCAGCTGTTGGAAAAAAATAAAATCCCCATGACAAAAGTACTGAAAAATACTTAGAAATAGAAGCATTTTTGTATTAGTCTTCCTTTTGGCAGCATACTTTCAACCATTATAAGCAGGTGGGTTTCAGTTTTACTTGGATTGAATACTTCAGTTACTTGAAGACAGATAATGCATTTGTTCTGTAGATGTTTCTAGACTGTGCACAGAAGCTGTGACAGACTATTTAAGAAAGACCTGAAAACGTCATTGCAAACTGGAGAAATATGGATAAAGTCAGCATCATGGGTGGATCAAAGGTAAAGTCCTCTGAGGATGGCAAATGTAGTGTTCTTAGGTAATGAGTAAAGATGCTATGAATAAGTTATAAATGGAAAGAGTTGAGTTAAAGAAAGAGATCTGAAACTCATAGTCTCAGTGAGCTGACAATCACACGTATTTAGTTGGAACCAGAATATTTCAGTTTCTACATAGTTATTCTCACATATATCCCTTCAAAAGGAAAGATACTTAAATTATGTACTTCATATACATTATATACTTCATATACTTTATCTACTATATATATACATACATACTTCACATACGTTATATACAAAGGGAATATCAATTGTTCTTCTCTGGAATTTAGTGGGCCCGTACTGTCTCCATAGTTTTAAATCATTTAATTGTTTCACTGCTGTACTCTGCACTTATATTTGATGATGGTGCACAGCCTTCTTGCAGAGATGTAGGAGTTCTGGCTCTGACTGCACTCTTGGTGCTCCCAAAACCCTGCTGATTCACACGCTGCTGAGAAAGTACTACATGGGCTCATGCTCACACACATCTAAGGCATAGTCTCTGCACTGCCACCTTATGTATTGCATCCCACAGTGCCACCCCATTCCCCAAAATGCAGTTGGTTATGCCACCCCATGGGAAGGCTGCTCTGTCCTGCCTGTCCAGGGCCTGGGATTCCTCAGGGAGACTCAGCAATGTTAAGCCAAATTTGACTGACACTACCTCCTCTGCAAGGTCTCTTCACTCTTATTCCTTTTCAAGATGCCTCCTTCTTGAAAATTCTCCTTATAATTCCCTGGTTACAGTTTAATCTTGCTGATTGGTCGTCTTCCTCTTCCACATGATCTGTTTTAGTCCAGCTCCCTCTAGACAGTTTTGGAAGCCCCATTCACACCTCCTTTTTTCTACCCCCATTTCTACCTTAAGAACTGTTTTTATGCAGACCCTTTTGCCAGCTGTGGGCCATGTGAGCAGCCCTAGAGATGCTATCCAATACTACAGTGATGTCAAGGAGATTCTATTAAAATTTTATTTTTCCACTTTGTTAATCAGTCATTTAACATTTTGGAAACTGTCTTCCATAAGATCTTTGGACTAATGATAGGCTTGGTTTGAAATAATATTCTGAGAAGCAATAGTTTAGCAATATATCTCAGAAGCTTTTTGGGAAATTATTTAATTTAGAATGAGATCAAACTATGGTTTGTATGCTCTCATTTTAACTGTAGGTTCAGTATGTGTAGAAAAGACAGTTTTAGTGAAATGAATAACATCTCCAGTAGTTATACTTCATAAAGATGTTTATTGATATCTGAAAAAAAAATCAAGAAATTTTATATCTACATATTATTACATACACAAATAAACTTGTGCCAAATTTTGACCACAGGTGCAATGTTGCATCAATTTATCTCCATATGCAACAGGTAACTGATTTTGGCTATGATTTTTACCATAAAACTATTCTCAGGAGTTTTTTTTTCTTCTTCTTCTTCTTCTCTGGTTCTTTCTCAGCATAAAAAGATGATAACAGCTATACTGAGCTATGGCTATATTTGCTTCATGGAATACAGAATGGAAACCAAACAATCAAACAAACTGTTGTGGCTTAACCACAGGAGGTAGCTCAGCCTCACACAGCTGAGTACCCTTGCTTCCCCCCAGAGAGATGGGGAAGAGAATCAGAAGTGTAGTAGTGAGAAAACTCAGGGGTTGAGATAAAGGCAATTTACTAGGTAAAGCAGAAACTGCACACACTGGCAAAGAAAAACACAGAATTCATTCACTGCTTCCCATTGGCAGGCAGATGTTCAGCCACTTCCAGGAAAGCAGGGGTCATCACGTGTAATGGTTTCTTGGGAAGGCAAATGCCATGACCCTTAATATTCCTCCTCCTTTACCACAGCTTTTATTACTGAGCATGACCTCACATGATAAGGAGTATCCCTTTGGTCAGTTTGGGTCAGCTGTCCTGGTCCTGTCCCCTCCCAGCTTCTTGTGCACTCCCAGCCTCCTTGCTGGCAGGGCAGCATGAAAGCTGAAAAGTTCCTGACTCTGTGTAAGCACTGCTCTGCAGCAACTGAAACATCAATGTGTTATCAGCATTATTCTCACCACAAATCCAAAGCATAGCACAAATGAGCTACTATGGAAAAAATTAACTCTCTCCCAGCCAAAACCAGGACACAAGCAAACACACACACAGACACACAAAACAAACAAACAAACAAACAACACAAAAGCAAACAAAGCATGTTAAAGTGCCATGAAAGAAATAACATAAATTTTACAATTTATTGGAGGATTTTAAGCATAGACACAAATGCATAAAAGTAATTTACAGTATTGAATACATAAACACTAAGAATTTCTGTCTCATCCATTTAAATATTTGAATGCCATTTTGACTGCTCTTAAATTTACTTTTGTCTCAAAATCAACTCAGCTTCTAAAACTGTTCTCAGCCATTTCAGTAGGCTTTGGTTTAGGCCATTGCTTCAGTTTGCACCTCTTCCCTTTCACTTCTTCATAAGTCTCAGTTGAATTAGCAGTCTTTTGTCCCTCCTGGAACTCTCCTACCCTGATGAAAAGATTTTCTGGTGTGAAGGAAACCTTAAAAAAATTTGGGGAACTCCAAGAGCTTTTCATCAATTTATTTCTGTTACACGACTAATTCTGAAATGTGTATTCAAAGCAGTCAAGGAATGACATCGTGTTGGATAGTTTTTCCCAGGGCAGCTCTCAGTTCAGGGAAGGGATGTGTTCATATTTTACTGTAGTCTTTGCCAGGATAAAATTAACATCTTTCTAAAACCTCTGAGCCACCAACCTAAAATAAGAGGGGAGGTGTTGCCATTTCTTGTCTTACAAAACTATTCCAAGAAAGAATAAGCAGCCAGAAGCCTCCTATATTTCAATACAGTAAAAGACAGCTAGTTTAATTATAGTTTAGTTCTACATGACTTTTCTTAGATGTTATGTGTTTCCTCCTGAAGGTTGTTCCACCCGATTTCCTCCTTCTCCAGCAAAAGCAAAGGTTCAAAAGCTGCAGGGCTTTGGCCAGCTTTACTAAACGAACAATCTTCTGCAATACCGCCACTCTAATTTATTTTCTGGCTTTCCCTTGAATATACCCATGCAACTGCCACTAGTACTTCCAGCCAGGATAAATATATCTCCTCATTATTCACATCTCTATTGCTCACTATTGTTATGCATCCGCGGTCAGTATCAGATCCATTTTGAAAGTGAATGCATATTTTTAATGATTAGGATAATTAATATAATGTGTCTGCTGTATTTTGAAGTTTTTTTAAAGTGTATTTTAAAGAAAATCTTTTTCTTATCACACTGAGTTTAGAAATTAGTGACTTGTACTGACTTATATTACAGATTCATACCATCTAATTTTAATCATCCAGCTGTAGTATTCTGAAGTCACCTTTTGTTGGTAATTATCTTTCATTCTATTAACTACACAGGGAATTAAGAACTAATTTCCAAATCTCAATCACTTTTCAGTTGCATCTTTAAAGTAACTGTTGTGGTTTAACCCGGCAGGCAGCTACACACCACACAGCCGTTCACTCACTCTCCCCCCCCAACCCAGTGGGATGGGGGAGAGAATCGCGAAAAAGGAAAAAAA
>VXAL01008671.1:0-16535 GCA_013399475.1 Chauna torquata
TTATTACTATTTTATTTTATTTTGAGGCTTTATTTTTATAAAAATAAAAATCCGCAGCTATCGGAAGTATATTGATCGTTGGTCACATTTTGTAATTTGTCCTCTTGTCTGGAAGATGAAGGAGGGTAAGAGGCAGCCTGGGGGCAGGCCTCAGTGTATCTTTCAGGGGTTGGATAAGGTTGTTTGTTTTTGTTTTGTTATTTTGTCATAAAAGTAAATTGACTATGTGAAACCAAACCTGCAATATAAAACTAGGGCTATATTTAAAGCAACTCTGGTAAAATTTCCTGTGCTGCAATGTGTATTTCCATGCCTCATAACTTTCAGTTGAAAAGAGAGAATGCAGAAGGAGAGAGTCAATGAGACCTATGAAGTGAGGAGTAAAGATGGGGCTGAACATACACCCAGCAGTTTTTCAGTGTTCAACAAACCACGTGCCTTAATTAGGGGCACACTGAAACCACTTTGTGTGTATGACTGATTTCACTTCGGCTGCCTCTGAAGAACGAGGCATATCAACTTGACTAGTGGAGTTGAACTAGCTGTTCATTTGTAGTGGCTTAAGATATCTTACATACAATTAGTAAGCTAGCTGCTGACAGTGGTGGAATGTTGTTGAGAATAAAGAGTTTGTAATACTTCGGGCTATAGTTACTTGTTACTAATTTTTGTATTCCACTGGGTAAGCTTTGACAAAGACCTATCATTTCCCAAATAAGCCATTCTTTTAAGAGAATATCTGTTGAAAGAGGCAATTTAAAATCTCCTTAAAATCCAGGGCATAATTAACACTATAGGGATACAAATATTAGTTTTCTAGAAGCCACCTCTATTTCATTTCATCCTGATGTTCAGTAACCTTTTCAAGTTGATTCTTTTTTTTTTTTTTTTTTTACCATTTTTTACCATTTTGCTTTTAGTATAGATTTCTAGGTTCAGAATAAGCATTGAACTAAAACAATAAAAATACTAGATATAGCCCACCGATACTAATTGAAGAAGAGAGAAAGCCCTGCGGCAGAGGTGATGTGGTTGTCTTCAACAACAATATCTGCATTTGTGGAAAGCTGTATCTCAGTATCGAACTGTTATGCTACACATAAAGCATTGCTTTATTAAAATTTAATTGACAAAATTAAGTTTCTACAAAGGGAATTGAAGTAAAATAGAGTGATATCTGCCATCTAAGAAAATGTGAATTAAAAAATGATTATATGTTTTAAGTTTAATCATCTATTGTAGCAGCAGATAACTCTAAATAACCTAGTGTGAACACTTTACCAATTTTCCTGGTAACAAGCTAAGCCACCAGTTGTCTCTGCCTATTTGTTTTCTTACAAGATTGAAAAAAGTGGGTGAAATTCAGCCCCTGCTGAAGTCAATAAAACAGGATATTGGGATTCTTTGAGTCCTTTTCCTTAATTTTGGCTTTTAGCTACCTCTGTCCCTTCATTTATTGTATAAAATATAGGGAGATTTTTGCAGCAGGAGAAAAGAATCCCTCTTAATGCTCTTGCAACAGAATGGCAAAAGTACTGCTGGATTACCAAAAGAAAATCATATCCGCAGTTTGGGGCTGAACATGGTTAAGAATACGGAATATGAGTCATTTATGCCTATTTTAACATATTTCTGAATGTCAATCTGTTTTTACCAAGTCTTCTTTTGGGTCATCCTTATCTCTACCAATAATTAAAATTTAACTTTTTCTTACATGTTTGAAAGTATGCAGCCACATGGCTTAAGCAAACCACTGCCTCTTAGGATACAGCAATGAAAACGTTATAGTCTCAAATCTTGTATATTTAATTGAAATGGCTACTGTATAGAGAAGTAATATTTCCCATCCTGGAATTCCAGTTATTCATTACCTTATTTCTTTCTGGAAAATTGCAAATTTATTCTTTATAGAATTCAGGCATAAAAGCTGTCTGTTGCACTAATGTGGAAAATGTTTTCCTATTACACTGTCTCCATGCAAATAAATTAATGCAGCTTGTGGAGGAATCTAATCATTGTAATTCAGCATTCAGGGGAGCAAAAAATGATCGTGCTTGTCTTCACTCTTCCAAGAATGACACCAGATTTTAGTTTGTTAATGCATGGCCTATTCAGCTCATTAGTTTTAATACACAGGTTTAGAAGTCTTTCCTTAAGCAATATCTTTGAAAGAAGATGTTAACCTCCACAAGTCTGTAATCTCGTATCAAGATGTGGTTATGGCATTGCCGTTATCTTGCTACTTTACTCCCAGTTCTGTCTTTATGCTTGAATCTTGCATTGTATTTCATCTTCAAGAGAATTAATTTATGCAGTGAGTCATTACAGCTTTCGTTTGGCCATGCAGGGGGACCCTGGGGATAAGAATGCATTAAAAACAACTGCTCCCCCTACCCCCAACAAACCCACCAACCTTTCTGGCAACTGGAAGTCTTAACTATGCTGCTGAACACTCTAATTTTAAAAAATGTGTTAGTTTACTAAACTTCTCTTTCTTACCAAGGTGCACTCAGCTGAACTGTTCTTTTTCAATAGCTGTCCCATTTCTTTTTCTTTCTAATCCAAAAAACTGACCAGAAATCAGCTACTTCTTAACAAGTGTTAAACTGCTGTCAGCCTCAGTCTGTATCGTGTTGAAATTGGCTTCCGCACCTTTTAGAACTTCAAAACATTCTTACAGAGATCTTCTGGTGCTTTCATTGCAATCATTCTTTGGCCTTTCTGTTGCTTTTGAGCCTACTAAGACTCTTCTGTAGTTATTGCAATGTTTTTTGTAACCTGTCTCTAGCTGTGTGCTGCTGTCTCTTTACACACTTGTCTTAGATTCCAAGGGATTTAAGGTTAAAAAAGTTATGGTGATCTGCTAACTCTGAGAACACTGCAATTGCCCTCCATCCCAGTCTTTTTTATTATTATTATTATTTTTACCTATTCTATCTTGAAACCTATTCAAAAATGCAAAATATAAAAGCAAAGGAAAAAGGAGAGGACTTTTTCACTGAAGAACCTGGTGCAAAAAGATCCAACAATTTAATTGAATGATTTTTGAATGTTTTTCTATTGAGAATTGGAAAATAGTTTGGAAGACAGAATTTTTTCAAATCTAGATCTTTTTCAAATCCTGCCTTGAATTAAAAAAAAAAAAAGTCCAATGTCCCCTTGCCTTTCTTGGTCAGAAAGAAATCTTCCTTCTCAGAGTTCAGACTTGCCTTGTCCAGCATAGCAGCGCTCGTTATGCACAGCAAGATAAATGCATAATCGTAATTACATGAAAGGTACTTCTGCTGGATGTTTCGTTAAACATTTTTTTTTTAATCCTCGATGGCCTGTTTTCCTGCCCCCTTTAGATACTCTGTGTTCAGTGAAGGAGGACATTTAGTCATTTGTGTCTTTAGATGAGAAACTGCTCACCTGACCTACTCCTACTCTGTGGCTGTGTGAGAAAAGGAGTAAAAGCAGTTGGTGAGATCAGTGGGATACCTTGCCATTGCTGATGAGCGGCTTTGTGCGTTGTTTGTATGAACACTGCGTGGCACGAGTATTCAATTGTTCATTTTGTCTTTGAAAGTTGTGCTATTTTTAATGTTCTTTAAGCTTTTTCTGTGCTTTCCTTTGAAATACATTGTCTCTTGAGTTTCTGCAGGAGTTCAGTGGACATCTTGAAGAAACATTTGTGCTGTGCATCATTTATACTTGCTATGCTTGCTAGCCCTTGCTTGGTGAGAAGCTGGTAAAAGGATCCTTTGCTCTTCTTTCAGATCCTGTGTATCCCTGGAGGACTAGGAGGGAGGAGCTGCCTGTTCCTTTGCCTCACTCTTAATTAGGAGAAACCAGGAGAGAAATGATGTTAATAAAATATTTCTTTTTTCACCCTTTTCTATTTGGCAAGCAGCTGTTTTGGCCAGGCTAATTCCCTTTTTTTTCTAAGATGCTGTGATCTTTGTAGATTACTCTCATTGTGACCCCTTTTTCTTCTGCATCACTTCAGTGGGGGTGGTGGTACTTAGGCTTGTCAGATGGATCTGGGTGCCGTGTTGGACATGTATGAGATATTAGCTGAGAAGTCAAATATTTTACCTATGGGTCCATACCTTCTCCATAAGTCTCTGCAAAGCTTAAACTTCCAAGAACAGTTATATCTGCTATACATTAGAGATAGGGAAAGAATTCAGCAGTAAGGAAGCTGAGAAGGATGTATGCCTTTGTCAAAACTTCCTCAGATCCAAGAGTCTATGGAAGGTCAACACATCTGTAGAAGTGCATACAACCCAGCTGGCAGAAACCATGCAAGAAGTTAGGTGTGATCAGGGAGTAAATTAATGAGATGAATGGTTTGGTTACAAAGTGGCTTGATCTTGTTTTAAGAGGCCGAACTCTTAGTGGGATTGTGGGCGTGCCACATCCTATGTTGTAATAATCATTTCAAAAAAGCTGACTCACAAAATCTAGAAAGTAATAGTTATTTGGAAATGCTAAGTGAAATCATGAATACGTTTTTTCCTAATATATATCTTCTCCAAAGTTTTGTGTTTGCTTCTTTCACTGAAAAGAAAAACAAGCCTAAAAGACAAACTCACTTAAAAATTCATCAAATTAAAAGTTAAAACTTCATTAATTGATGGATTGTTTTCAATACCATATTCTGTATATTTGGTGATAGTTTTACTGGGAAATGTATGATAATCATAATGGAAGTTGTGCATATATCAAAGCAAAGACAAAAAATGCTTTTTTTTTCATTAGTAGCTCAGGTTCCACAGTTGACTACACAGTTATAAGATTTTAACTGAACGTAGCTTTTTGAACAGCTCATTGGCTGATAAATGAAAAGGAATTCAAAGTTGAGTGGAATACAGACAAGCAGAAAAACTGCCCACAGTTGCTGGTTTCTTAAGTCTGAGATTATATTGTCAGATTTTATGGAATACTCAAAATGATGCCTGTATTCAGAAGTAAACCCACATCTGCTGAGTCTCTCTGCTTTTATATTTGCAACAGACAGTGCAGTCTTGGCAAGGATTTGTCCGAAATAAAATGCTAATTAAGATTTTTAGTCTGCTAACGAAGAGAAGAAGTTTAATAGGTTCTTCAGGCAAAAAGGATAGGTTCTGTCCTAATGCATTATATTTCTGAATTTGCAATTTATTCAATAATTAACTTTTCTTGATGACAATGAAAATACATAGCCTTGCATGCAAAATTAATTTTAGTCCCTACTGAACGCACAAAACAAGTGTGACTAAATTGTATAAGATACTGGATGACTGAAGCTCTCAAAAACATGAGGGAATGTGGTATTTGAAGCTGCTCCATTATTAACTCTATCAAATTATATATATGATATGCTTTATGACAGACCAGTTTCTTAAACCAAATATTTTGTGGAAGGAAAACCAGAAAGAACGGAAATTTTTTCAGTAAGTTTCTCATTGGTATTTCCTTTTTTTTTTCCCCCAGACTCTCTTTAAGAGACATAAAACCAGCATTTTTTTCCTTCTTATAATATTTCTTAGAATTTACAGTACTTCTGCTATTTCTCATCTTTATTCTTAGGAGCAATTTATTGCAGCTCTGTTGCGTTTACTTTATTTTGGGCCTAAAATTTTAAAGTTTCTACCAAGTTACTCAGCAGGGGAGGCTGACCCACAGCTAGGTAATGACTTTTCTTTTCCCAGTGCACAAAGTTAAACGTATTAGCAATGCACTCTGTATTCAATGTACTGTGTGTACATATATCCCCATTATATGTCAGCTTAATGTATACCTGAAGTACCTGAAATAAACATGGCATCCTAAAAAGAGTGTAAACTTAAATCCTTCTTTCTTCATGTAGAAGTCTGAGATTAAAAACAGTATCACCAAATGATTTGTAACATGTAGTTCAATATACAGTGGTTCATTAAAGTTTCAGTGCTGATCTATGAAAAACACAGTTTATTAGTAATAAAAGCATTCATACCTTACGTCTTCAAAGCACAGCACAAATATTAACTCAATTTTGATATGTAATATGTATGGGTGTGTAAAGTGATTTATGGATGAATTATCTATTGCACACTGATTTTTTAGGTTTGAGCTTTTTATGCTTTAGGGAGTGGCTTAAACAGCCTACTGTTCTTGGGTACTGGTAACCGCAAATATACTTTTAGTCACTTCCACACGGACATACATTGCTCTGTGTGAGGAACTCTGGCTAAAAGCTAGAATCAGGTAGCTTTAATAGCAGTAGTACCCATTTCAGGAAATTCCTGATGTGACATTAGATTCCATGTCACTGGCATATTTATCCTGAAATAGAACTAATTGAAAGAATATGTTGGCCAAACCATGTTGACATTTGAAATCTATTAGTTCAGTTATTGAAGAGGTGTATATCTCAAGACAGTTTAAAATCATCCTCAGAATCCCTGTTTATGTTTGTGGGACAAGCTAATTTAAGACACTGCAACACCCACAACAAACATCTGTGGGAGTCTTCACAGCCTGGTTCTAAGCTATTAGATCAGGTTATGCCAATGTGTTATTAGCAGAAAAATGCTTAATAAAGGTTAACTTTATACTTTTTCTTCTATGTATTTGATTTTCAGAATTCACCTAAAAAAAAAAAAATTGGATTCAAGGTGAGCACCACATCTTTACAGTAATTAGTATCTTGGTGATTTTTCTGCATAGAACTTCTCTGTAGGGAATTAGCAGCCTACTTTGACTTTTGTTCGTATGTTTATTATCAGGTTATATAAATGAAGTAATCATTTCAGTCTTTATATCAACTGCCAGGAGTGGAATAAAAAATTAACTCCATATGACATGATTTCATATGTTCAAAAATAAAAACTAAATTGTTTTTGTGAGAATGCATGTACAAATAGGTGATATCCCCCCAGTTACATGCATGCACGCGTACGATAGATAACATGCCCTAACATGATGCTGTGCGTGGATGTCATTTGGCATCCCCTGTAGTACTTAGCGATGAAAAGGGCGAGGATGTGTGTACTGGTGTGAGAGACGTCCTGGCACTGTGGGCCATGGGGTGCTTGTCCCATGGGGCTGAGCCAGTGCTCCAGCCCGCCGACCAACAAGCCCCACAGGGGAACCACCTACAAGGCTTGGCTTGTAGTAACAAAATCCAGAATGAGAAGTCCTTTTTGGCAGATAGAGCTGAAAGTAGGAGGCAGTATGTACTAGATCTTTTCTTTACTGTTCCATTTAACGAATACTGTAAACGAATGATTACTGAGGAATGCCATGAGATGTTAGATGGAGTTATGTATAGGTGATGCTTGCTTGGAAATAGTTAAAGATTTGAGGCAATTGCGTTCTTATGTCTGTCAGGAAAACTTTGCATTGATTTAAATACTTACAGGAATTTAATAGTCTCTACATCTTTCGTAGTAAAAAAAAAAAAATCTCCTTTACAAAAATACAAAAAAATGATAGCTCTTCATGTAATGGCTTTTAAATGAGATTCTCAAAGGCCTTTATTTAGGCTTGATAAACTTCTGTTCGATGGAGGCAGTACTATTGTGCCGAGGTACAGGGGTAAAGGAATTTAGCTTGTGTGCGGGAGGTGGACCCAGATTCCCCATTGCTGCATTTGCCACTGTCTCTGCAAAAGTCCCCTTCTCTCATATTGGACTTTGTGCTAGAGTTGAGAAAAGTGATACGATATAAACTCAGCTGTAATAGCAGTACTTGTCTCGTTAGGCATAATGTTGTAAAACCATTTGAGAACTCTGAAAAATGACTAATATCTGAAGCTGCGTTTTTCAATAGTGTGCAAATGTTTTGATCAATATTTATGTAAAATTTAATTTGTTCTTTATTTTTCAATATTTACATTTATACTCAACAGCAAAAAACATAACTGGGTTTTGATGTTGCAAGAAACATCTGCAGTGAAACCTTTTTCTTTTTTTATTGTCTGGTGGAACACCACCAGCTTTAATGCAGTGATAAAGGTGTCACTCTGCCTTTCAAGTTAATCGGTTTGTTAGACCCTGAATTTCATATATTAACAATGGACACAAGTAGGAAATACTACTTCCATTGAATAAATGGTGCTTGGGAGACCAGCTAATGCTTCTTATAGTCCTGCTCCTTAATTTGTAAAATTTCCTAATATTACAAGCGTTCATTTTTCAGCTTTGTGCATTTTGTGTTGGGGTTCCAGTGAAACCAGTAATACAGGCCTCTTGACATCCCCTATAAAGCAGCTTGTCCGCTGCTGACATCTCCTATCCGGTAGCTTAGGAAATATCAAACCACACCTAAATAAAACACCCTACAGTTCTTAATTACTGAATCTTTTTCAGCTGTCACAGTCTTTTACATTTGCTACATACTTCCTTCTTCTATTTGCGTGTAACATTGTGGGGATAATGTTCTATCCTTTTTCCTCTTCTGTGTATTTTTTATATTAACTGTCTTGTTGCAACTATAGGCTGCTTTTATAAATTTAAAATTTGTAATCAGTCTGGAGTGACCTTGTCTTCTCTTTTTTCTCTCTACATCTCCCCTGGCCATGTATAGCAAACCACCCTCCTATTGGCATGGTAACCTCTCTAAATGTCCCTTTTATAAATCTTTCATTCTCCTAAACGTTTCATAGTGAGGAAAATTGGCTTGCAAGCAACCTTGCCCTCACTGTGCTCAATAAGACACTGCACGTATGCATACTGCTTCTGAAAGTCTTCACTAAAAAAGCTCCAAATCTTATACTGCAGAACTCACAAATCTGTGGGTTCATCTTCAGTTTAGATCCTTAATTGCTAAGATATGTAGCCCTTATAACCTGTGCAGAGAAAGCCTGAGAAGTAGAAATGGAAATACATATAAAGACATTCCCTGATTGTGTAGCTTGTCACTGATCTAATTTGAACGCAGCTGCTAACAGCAACTACTTCGGAAATTTATAAATGTTAGATGAGAACACCACCAAATTAAATTGGAAAGGGAAGAAACTAAATGTTGCTTATCTTCTTGAAAGACTTGAGATCTTGTACAAGTTCATTACAGAAGTGAGTTTTCCATCAAGCAGTTGTTTATTTTAATCGAGATAACTTTCTTTAGTAGAGATGCCCACCATTTGGAACAAAAGGACCCCGAAGTGATTATGCTACCTTATTGCTTAGATATCCTCATATATTTCTTGTTATTCTAGTTGAGTACTACATTCAGACAGAGGTTGCCAATAAAGTTTATTGTAGGAGCTAAGTGTCAATATCTGTAGTACCCCCCGCCTAGGGTGCTTGTAATTAAAATGCCACAGATAGTCTGGGAGAAGCATGAAAATTTGATGGCAAATTGATTTCAGGTTCATCTTGAAATTTGTCCTCAGCTGGACTCAATACTGCTGGCAGACATTGGATGGCTTTTGTCAAAAGGGTTTGCTGGGATGAGACAGAGATGTCTTGATCTGAATATTAAACACAGTGCTCTGTTTATGACAGTTTGCTTACTGCTAACATGTTCCTTTTTTATATACATTTTATTATGTGGAGAATATTTAGGATGGCATCACTCTATTTTAGTTAAGAAAATATTTTGCTTACAAATATTTTGGCATACTAAAGAGCAGACTTACAATATCAGCTAAACAATATCAAACCTAAATATGCAGCTTCAAAACTTCTAAATTCTATATATGTTCACTAGATTTGGCTGAGCTGCACGAAGACAAGCAGTCTGCTATGGTAATAGGTAAAATTTGTGTGAGTGATAATGTTGGAGGAGGGGAATCCTGTGTAAACTTTATTTAAAAGAAAGAACTTTCTTTGCCTCATGTAGTATAAAGAAAGTACTCGGAGCAAATATAAAATGTATTTTATGCTGTCAAGTTAGAATCTTACAATAAGTCCAGTACAGACCTTTATTTTCAAAGATCTGCTCTTAGGAGTAACATTCAGCTCTAGTAGGTATTAGAAACAATCTCATGATGAGACAAGGTTATTTTAAAGTATTTTACAAAATTTAAACATTGATTTATATCCTCAAAATAAAGAAAAAGGCTGTTTGTTTGGAATGTGCACTGTGTTTCAGGAATGCAACTTTGTTTCATTAACATTGTTCCAAAAGTAATTCTGATATTTTTATTAAAAAAAAAAAAAAAAAAATCAGTTTTATAGGCTCTTAAGGATCTTATATTATCTTAAAGCCTTTGCTTCTACTTTCATTCTTCAAAAACAGACCAGCCAACACTTAAGGGTACATTTAAGCTCAGGTACTGCCCACAGTACATCCACAAAAGCAGGGTGCTTAGAGAAGGTTGTCCTCCAGAAAGACTGAGATAAGCCAATTGGGTGGGTTGTGTAGGCTATGTGGTGCTGCATTATCTAAGCTAGTTTGGTCTCTGGTACAGCTATGTAGATGCAAACACAGCAGTGACGGTAATGCAAGCATGACCACACGTTTAGTTTTTCCTTGACTCCCAGATGATGGCACTCCCAGCTGAAGTGAAAACAGAGGGAAAATGAGAGAGAAAACCAGTGGGAAAGAAGTGAGAGGGTGAAATATAATAAATAGAAAAAGAAAAGTTAGGTAGCAGTGCTCCTTCTGAGAGATTGTTGAATTAAGTGAGGGCTTATTTCCATTTGGATTGCCACAGCACTTCATTAAATCTTTGTTCTGTCCCTTCATCTCGTCTCATAATTATGCTAGTCGTTGGACAAATACTCAAGTGTTATAAAATGTTGTTTAATATTGCTTGGATATTGATCTCAGTAGCTAAATAATACAACTTTTTGTGAAAGTCAAGAAAAGTGATTTTGGACTTAGACGGAGATCTTTTGATACTACTTCTATGGGAAATGAACTACCCTGGTTAAGAGGAAAATAAGACCTGGATAGTCTAAATCCATTCGACTTCATTTTGATTTTTAAAATACCTGAACAGCTCACTCTAAGCATTTGATACTCTATTTTCCCTCTTCTTCTTCTCCCTGCAATATTTAGAACTAAAATAACGATCAACTATTGCACTACAATGAGACTCTCTTAGGTGCCTGAGAACCCAACTGAAGTATCTGATCTCATTTCAAATGGTCAATTTATTTCCTCCTTTCCTGACACTGGTGAAATTGTGTTTTTATTTCCAGCTATGATAGATTTGTTCACTTGGTAAATATTATATGGTACAGGAGTCTTTATTTTTTCATATAATCTTTGTTTACAAAGTCAATACAATCACTTGGAAAATATGTAGCAAACACTGCAGTATATTAGAATCCTGTGTATTGTGTTTGCTGTAGGTAGAAATTCAATACAGCAACTATCCAACAATTGACATGTCAAGTAATATATCAACTGTTGGTGTATTACTTTTTGCTCATCCTATTACTACTTATCAAACCAGCTCACCACCCACACTTCTTCTCATTAAGGACTATTGCTTCTGGGTGCTGAGCAGACTCAAGTCTTATCGATGTTAAGTGAAGATTCTCTGAAACCTTTGCGGAGATGTCATGCTTGTAACAGAACTGAATCACAAATTATTGGCATAAAAATCACATGGAGACATCATTGAATTTTTAATCAAGAAACTTATTCCTCACTTTTCTTGGAGGAAAATTCATTTAAATGAGCAGGAAACAATTCCCATAAAGAAATAATTTTCAATATATATGTAATAAAATAAATATGAAATGGGACTTCTGCATATTTACACTGTATTTTGAAATAACTTTGCTGTTACTTCTGCCTGTATACTTTTTTGTATATATGTTCTTAGTCTTTTCTCTGAATCATGAATTATCTTGTGTGACATGCAAAGTAGAAGAAGAATGGATTGTAGAGTGGAGTAAGTGTTAAGTGACCTTTATTCTGTTCCTGACCCAGGCTTTGGCCTATTTGAGCGACCTTGTACAAACTAATTTGTATCTTAGTTTCTCAGTTTTACCTGTATGTGATGAGGAGTAACTAAGTATTTGCTAAGTAGGCCGAGATGCGGAAGTTTTATTGTCTTTACCTGTAACTTATGTTGTCTCAGCAGCAAAGATAATAAACCATTGGAGCATCCAGTGGTGCAATGTACTGGACTCTATCGTTAGAGAGTAATATGAAGCAGGTCAAATTGAAAGATCACAATGGCCTCTTCTGGTCCTAATGTCTGTGATAAACAGCCGTACAGGAACTGCATGTAATACATGATGAAAATATCTTGTGTGCTTTCAATGTTATATCTAGGAAGAAAGTCCACTAGTCCTAATTCCTACTTGTTAATAAGCCACGTGGCCGTGTTCAGATAATCACATTGTAAAACAGTGTTTAAAAAATAATTTATTGTGATTATTGACAGACTTATTTTGTTAAAAGTAGTTTACTGGTTGATCCAAGTTGAGATGACAAAGCGAGCAACAAAGATCATGATTTTGCATGATCAATTTGCATGATTTATTTATATATAAATTATTTAGTAGAGCTATTTTTTTCAAGTCAATCAGGGGTATATTTGCACCAAAACTTTATAAAGAAACACGGTGATATAATACTATACTTGAGGATATTTAGGTTGTTTTTCAAGCTGTGTCAGAGCTTTCCCATGTGTCTTTCAATTGCCTCTCTGTTCTTCATTCCAATTCCTCCCTCCTCTTTCAAACCCTATGAAAAAATAGGAACAAAACTATCTTAGACAGGATGGGATGGATGTTTAATAACCTGGCCGAATGAACAGATAATTATTTACTGTTTTATTACTATGATTAACTGATACATGGACATGAAAAACATTAGTAACTATTTGGAAAGTTCACCTCTATACAGGTATACATTGGATACCGAGAATTGGCAAGTTGGTTTTACATCTTTAGATCAAAAATGTTTACAAAAGATTTTTTTCAGTTACATGCTGCTATACCTAATAAATCTTTGCAAGCATCCTTGTAACCACACTTGAGATTTTTTCTAGAGAACAGCAATAATTAAGCTATCCAGTGCTCTTTGAATACAGTCTCATTACTCAGTATACAATGTCATTACTATCTTTGAGCCCCTCCCTGCCTTCAAAAGCTATTACATGACCTCCACATCTCGCTTAGACTCCATGTATTACCATTAGAAGACATCCACACTGGGAAATCACTCTGTTCCTGTTTTTGATTAATATTTTATCAGCCACAAGAGGAAATGGTATTCTTTAGCAACACTAATAAGTAATTGAGCAGATGAGATGCCCCTGCTACTTTGAAAAAGCAGTATGTAGAGACTGTAAAAGAAGAGCTTTAGAAATGACTAAAGATAATGAATGTTAAAAAAAGACCAAGCCCAGGAGGTACTGTCTGCAGTGAACAATCAGCAATATTATGAGCAAAAAACGAATAGTAATCATGTCATTGTTAGCAATAGGTTGTCAAAAACATGGTAAAAGCATATCTTACTCAGATTAGTGTTCAGAATGTATATTCATGGAAGTGATTGATTCATTGACTTTAAATAAATTTCAAAGAGAGTCAATGAGAACCTCATACAATAGTGAAAACTAATCGTGGCTAAATAAAGTTGTTTAAAGGCTTTTTCAGATGCTCATTGAAATCATCAACAAATATTTAGAACAACCATTTTAAATGCTTATTAGGTACTCCAGAGTTATGTATTATGAGCTAAAGGAACTGTTATGAGCAATTGTCTTTTCAGTAAATAATGCACTTGACAAGTCTCTAGGCATGCCTGTCTGTTTTGCTGGCTCAGTCAGAAAAGTCTTTTAATGATTTATTTAATTTTACTATATTTTCCTGAGTCACTTTTTCATGAATGGAAAAGCTAAATTTGGGAAGCCGTGTCACATATTGGCTCATAAAAGTGTGTTAATTGATATGCTTAGGAGGAAGCACATGTGCCTATGATTAATTGTATTTTATCAGGGTGGGTGAAGTGAACATACAAGAAAAAGATCTTAGACATCTAAGATTCACTGTTTCTTTCCAGTTGTCCCAACAGGAATAAGAGTCTTTACACTCTTATTAGAAAGGATGCTGTAGAGCGCGTTAGTAGTAGTCATGATGGCTGGTGTAGTGATTTAAGATCTTTGTCACATAGTAATTATTTTCTTTTAAAACTATATAGCAATTTTCCAGGTATGTGATGTTACTGTCTTTATATACTATTGGTGCAGTCCTGTGGGTATTTATAACCAGGTATTGCTTTTAAAGCTTAAATTATAAACCGGTGACAATTTCTGTTGTCCCCAAAACAGTAGAGGAAGGGAGTATGATGCACAGAAGTAACTCCTGTAGTCCTTGTAGTTTCACAAACATTTCTGCCTAAATGATACATAAGAAGTTAGTTATTTTGAATTTTTAAATCTACAGGACTTAATAGAGATCACAACTAGGAAATACGAAGTAACGGCTTTACTATCTACTTATATTAATTAAATAACGTACATAAAATATCACAAGTTTTAAAATAAAATGACTATTACTTTATACCCCAAAGTGAGAGAGATGTGAGTATGTTTGCCTGTGTGGGGACTACTCTGTATCTTAATGCTAGGATTAATGCTAAAATGGACTTGATGAATTAATCATGGGATTTAATTTACCAGAATTATTTTTTTGGCATTGAGCCTCTGTAATTAGCATCTTAAACACAAGTGTTTTTGGTGGTCTTTATGACAGTCAAAGCAAAACCTTCTGCCATTAATTCCTTGAGAATTGTTTAATATAATTTAATAGGCAAGAACTAAATTTCCAACTACATTTGAAAATGAAAGTGATTCATTTAATGTGATGAGTGATAATGGCCTCCTTGCTTGTAAATTGGTCACATTTCTGTAAGGTCGTTGGGTTTAACATTCACACTGAAAGCTTTGGAGAAGAACTTGGACAACAAAAATAAAGGATTTGTTTTTCATTTTCTCACATGTTCAATATATTAATGGGATGTATGTTTTATTCAAACACAGTCATATTAAGTTAACCATCATGTGACTTCACTGCTTAGAAGCCAGGAATCAGGTATGTTTCAGATTACATGTGTGAACTCAGATACCAAACTGTCTCCTAAAGCTAGGTTCCAAGCAGGAAATGAGGCTACCAGTCAGGAGAGTATTTTGCTGACTATTTATCAGGTTGATTTCTTTAATTCAAATTATTTAAAATATTAATACGTGACTCTTTATGTCCTCTTAGAATGTTTTTTTAAGAGCATTTGTGCAGATTGGAGTAGGTCTTAGAATACATAAATGATGTGAATGGAGGCCTTGAGTGCTCAACACTCATTTTATATTGCTTTGCTCTGTTGCTGCTTCTCTTTACTGAGCAAGCTGTATTTATTCTCAGCTGTTTGAAGGGTAGTGGCAGAACAGAATGATATGCTCTTTCTCTCTCTACCAAACTTTCCTCCCTATTAAGCTAATTTTCCTTTAACTGTGGTAATTAGAAAAGGGCTCTGATCACAAATTCAGTCCTGCTCAGAGATCAGAAACTAAACGAGTTGTGCTTGGATCTTGGGGATTAGTGTGCATCCCTCAGATATAAATGGCACAGTGTTTCTTTACCCCATCTCTTACAAGCATGTGAGAGCTCTGACTTGCAAGCCCTTACTTTGAGACTGCAATAATTTCATTAGCCAAAAGTGTAATTATGTTATGAGAAGTAACAGCAGTCTCAGATTTCATGACCTCCTCTGTTTTCTCCCCAATGTGTTATAATCTAGATAAGTCTAGATTTAGTTCTGGGTTTATTTATATATTTAAAAATAATGCTACCTCTTGCAGCCGTGAACTGGGTATGATGAAGAAAATGAATCAACATAACTCATGATTTTAACGTTTGTGCTGCTTTCAAATAGAATCCTTTATTTATTTTTTTGTTTGTTTTAATCTTAGCTATTATGTTTGTACCAATTGCAGTAAGCAGAATTAGCAAGAACAACAGATGGAGAAAAAAAAAAAATACTTCTCATTGTTATGAGAGAGAATTGATTAGTTGTAGTTAATTGATGTGTTTCTTGAGTTGTAACTATTCTACCCCGTGGGGCTGTGCACCACGCTGCTGCCAGTGTCAGGTCTCCATGTGACATTTATGGAGTATATTGCAGGTACTTTCTTCTTTTTCTTTAACAGGTTTTAAATCTTTTATTCCCTTTCAATATAATGTCATTTTACAATGAAATATGTATTTACTTTCATTGCCATGTCCTTACATATTATAAATATAATGAAATAAATGATATTTTTAATATCATTACCTAACTTCTGTTGTAGGTGCATAATCTTAGGCTTTGCATAAGCGTCCAAAAGGTGTCAAAAGTATTTTTCTGTGAGCTAGAGTTTGGACATCAGTCTGGCATAATGACTATACTTCTTGATATTGTCTAAACAGCAGGTTTTTTTCATATGAGATTTTGCTCAGATTTTGAAATTTTCAGATAATCTATAATTGATACTGAAGTCTCTGGGAATTATGCTTAATTAGAAAATGTTCAGTAACTGCTCTTGAAAGCTGTAGAGTATGTTATGGGTTACTGTGGGCCAACTTCTAACACCATTATCATACGAAATGACTCTCCTCCCCCAATGCTGCTGTCTAAAATTGAGA
>VXAL01008671.1:16804-59304 GCA_013399475.1 Chauna torquata
TAAATATATATTTTAGTTTATATTTAAATTGTCTTGTGAAAAAAAAGCCTGTCTGTTTGCATTCTGGAGAATTAGAAATCAGAGATAAGCACCAGTGCTACCGCTTCCTGTTAATTATTAATGAGAAGTACTATGCAAATGCCAAAGCAAAAAAAGTTTTAATGTTTTATCCCTGGCCTGCAGCTGAACTGGCTATGGCTGTGACTGCCTGCCACTTACAGGCAGGGTTGGTTGGGTCAGTACTTGGTTTGGAAGCCTCCCATGATGACCTTGACATTTATTGCTTGTTGCTAAAATGATTTTATCCAGATTTAGTGCCATACCTGTGCTGTGACCTAATGCCAGGTCCTGAATGACTTCTGATATAAAACCAAGATTTTGGCTTCCTTTGGCATGGGTTATTACTCATCTGTTTTCAAGAGTAAGGTTATCAGTTCCACATTCTAGCCAAAATCTTATTTTGGTTTATTGAATGTAATCTGCCATTTTCTTCCCTGAAGTTTCAGCTGGAGTAGATACTCTTGATTTCAAAAGCCAGACTTTGTTATGTTGTTGAAACCTTTTAAACTTCTACTTCTGCTCATCACAGACTGCTGCATTTGAGATAACTGGATAAGTGATTTCTGCTCTACAGTCTGACAGGTAGAGAAGCTCTCCTTTCGGGCTATGCTTTACGCTTGTTTGTTGAAGAACAGGATCATTCTTGATAGATTGTAATTTTTAGTTGATCCCACATGATGAGAAAATAGAGATATTTCATGTCTTACTATTTTTCAAATCTGCATTAAAAAGCACGAGTTCTCATACATATAGTGGCAGTATTTATTAATCTATTAAAAATATTTTTTGTTTCATCTCCAAAACAGTGCATTGACTTGCAAGTACGGACTTAAGTGTGTGCACCAGTGCTGTGACTGCACCATTGTAATGAAGATGAAATGACTGTAATGATGACCTTTCTGTGCCTTTGTCTATACCATGCCCTTCTCTTTAACTGAACACCTTTCAAATGAACATGTTCTGAACTCTTGAACTGTTCATTCTGTTCACTGAGCTTATTGCTCAATCTGCAGTTTATCATTATGTGTCTCCAAAGACTTTGTGTTTCCTTATATTTGACATCTAGATGGAATTTTTCATAACCCTTTACTAGTCATAAATTGGATTGTTAGGGGATTAAGTTAATCTTGTTTCTTTATAGTAGACTCAGATTTTTAAAGCCCTAATTTAGAGGAGTTTATTTGTTACTCTCCAATCTGCAAGAATGGAAAAAACCTCTATACCATAAGATTCTGTATTGCTGGAATTATTTATTTCAGCTCATTTTGAGGTGAATTGTACCTAAGAGGTACACTTTAAAAGTTGTTTTGTCATGCTTTTCCCATATTACTATTTCTTCCTTTCTATCTAAATAGCAACTCCTGAAAATGACCCAAAGCAGTGCATCATCAGATAAGCAGCGTGTCAGTGAATAGACTGTAGAAGAATGTGTACTTTTCTTGTTCCATTGGGAAGTGAAATAGGAAAAAATCACTTACCACTTGCAGAAAATTGTTAGTCATATCTTAGTTTTTGCTTTTTTTATCAGAAGATACTATTCCCAACAATTTATTTACTTATTAACCGATTAGCAGCTCATATTGAAAAGGGAAGGAGGAAGGCAAAACCCCACACATTTTTTGAATGAAGTAATGTATCTGATAATCTTTTTTTATTTAATCATTTAAAGGAAGTTCTTGCAAGAAAATTAAATATTATATAGTTTAAACTGTGATGAATTCAAAACATATAAAATAATTAAAACATAATATAAAAATATCCTGAGAATAATTGAGTTATTCTTCACTAAGGTAATGGTGGCAAAGTCCTCAAAATACTTTGAGCAGTAAAGTATCTAGGTGCATATCAGTTAATTCTGGCATTAAAACCAGTTCAGAAAATGCAGAAAGCATAACAGAAGGCATAACTTATGGCTAAAATTGTGTATTACTTAAATATAATGCTTCTATTTAAGCAAAACACATTTATTTCTAGAAGAAATAAACATTTTTAGCCATCTTTCTCAAAAAGTTCAGAATTGTCAGACTGGTTATAGAAGATGAAAAATCTTGAGGAGTTCTTTGACCTCTTTTATGATCCCTCTGTCCCTAAACTCCATCAGTGACTTGAACTCTGACACCGAGAATGGTGAGATGCAATTCTTCATCCCAATGTCATAAAACCCAACATTCTACTCTGGCCGTTTCATTATTTCTTTTCATTAAAGTGTAGTTAATGTCAGCTAGTATCATACATAAAGGGTGAGACTTTCACTTTCTCTAGTGCAACCTTTGGAACAATTTTAATGATGTTTGACCATTATAATGCTTCATTTCTTCTGGTTTGTTTATTGATTGATTTATTTATGGATTAATTCAATGTCACCCATATCACCCCAAAAACTTTTAAATATAATTTGTTCAACTTAACGTCATGAAGATTATAATTTCAATAACAAATATTTATGTGCATGTGCAGATGCGCAGTTATTAAGAAACAATAGTAAAGCATAGGATTGCTTTAGGAAATCAGTATTGGCAGCTGTGAAAGGGGGCCATGAGGCAGAGAACAAATGAAGGGACTAGGTGAGGATAAAAAAATGTCCCATGTATATCAGAAGCCATTTCAGCCTCTCTTTTAGGCCAGTATTTCCAACAAGGACCTGTGTGAGCAGAAGACCATGGCACTTTGTCTTCCTGCCTATTTGATGCTCTGTTAAGGTAGAGAAAGATATTACTTGCTGATATGTTATATACTTCA
The DNA here is from genome assembly GCA_013399475.1 of Chauna torquata. Classification (NCBI taxonomy): domain Eukaryota; kingdom Metazoa; phylum Chordata; class Aves; order Anseriformes; family Anhimidae; genus Chauna; species Chauna torquata. The sequence continues at coordinate 19,604 of VXAL01008671.1, forward strand.
TTTTTAAATGATCGTAAATTTTTGCCAGCACTTAATAAGGGTAGGTTTACAGTGCGGAGGAAAAGTGAATATACCAAACCAGTAGAACAGTTATGGAAGAGGAAATATTACTGTACAAAGGAGGACTGAAAACAGTAGAATTGCTCATCTGTGAAGCAGCCAATAGATTGGGGCATTAGGATGATTTCCAGAACAATAAATGGTGGAGAGACTATAATTTAAAATCTTCAACCAGTATTTCTACTCTTAACAAAAATTTAGAAATGCAGATTTAAAACTGCTGAAAAGAAAAGCTCAAAAGGTCTGTTTGCTTGTGGAACTCTTGACCGTATTTAGGGGCAAGCATTTAGTAAATTCATAAATACATTAAATAATGATAACAAAAATATGCCAAGTAATGCAAAACATGTATTAAAGCTTCTTTTTGATAAATAGTCCTTTATCTGAATACCACAAGACTCTTTGTAGAGCTTCAAGAACTAGCCACTTTCAGAGAAAATATTATTTGTAACATAGTAGACCAGTGGTTGAATCCTTGTGAGAAGTCCTATCCACCTCTATTTTTGCTTGTTTACATCAGAGACAAATGCTAAGTTTATTTTGAATATGTAAACTTGTTAATTGTCTTACTGCACTTTTCCATCAACCAAGCTGATGGTAGCACTTTTTGATGGTATTTCTCAAAATTCATGTTTCCTGAAGACACTTATGTTTCACTTCTAAATACTGTAGAGACTTCTCATATTACTGATATGAAACTAAGTGGCATCAAGGCAGTGTTCACTCTTTTCTAATTTAAAGTAGTGAGCACTGCAGAAGGTTTCATCAAGTTAAGAAGTTAGTTTTGATTTGTTACAACCGATGGTGGGTGTTCATAGCATAAGTTTTTATTTAACCCTTCAGAGAGTTTTCAGGAAATAACAACTAGCATGTGACAAAATAATAGAAAGAGACATTACTAACATTTTAAACGATTTATACGGATCATTATACTTTGTACATTTTGAATTATGCTACATTTTATTTACGGTTTCACTTTGTTCTTGCAAATGACGTTTCGCTTGGTCTTAGGAAACTACAAATGGCTGGAAAGGGATGCAGTGGAGCTAATGAGGGTCCTGTCTTAGCTTGCAAAAGATTAAGCAACTTCCTCAAAAGATGTGCTGGGTTTACAGCAAAGACTGAGTCAGAAGAAGTTGGAAAGAACATGAAGAAATGTCTCTCGTTTAATTGGGGACGCATCGGTTCATGCACTTTTTCACTGGCCATGCACTTTCTACCTTGTAGCAAAGAGTTGCACAGAATTGCTCTTCGGTGTTTTCTGATTTAATTTGTGACTGGTCATTGAAATAAGATATGTCTTCTTAATGTCTGGTAAAAAAGGAAATACAGCGCTTAATGAGCAGTAACCACTGGTGTGACAATTACATGGAAACTCTCTTCAGATTCCCTTGTAGAAGTTTACAGCATTAGAAGAGGGAAAAATCTATGAGGAAAAAGTATAAACACGATTTTTTTTCATGTTTATATTTTCTTATATCACCATTTGGTCGTGCCACAGAATGGTCTCTGATATGCTTGCCCTCAAAACTATTCTGAGTGAGAGAATTACTGTTGTCCACTATGGGCATCAGTAACTGTGGTGATGATTTATTCTATATATTTTTTGAAAATGTAACGGAAAGGCCTTAGTTAAGGTCTTTGTCTTCCTCTATGGCTATTTACACTCTAAAAGACAATTCAGCACATCTGTGATTCAAGTACCATAGTTAAGTGTGTGAAACAAAGTGGGATGAATATGGCCCACTTTTTAGACTGTACAGTATCAGAGATATGGATTAGGGGATCTGATTTCTTGGCTCCCTCCCTAACCACTTGGCATCTCTTCATTTTCTTCATTGCTGGGGACAGCTGTCGACATACTTGGTTTCTTGGTTTCAGTGGAGGCAAAAAAAGTCATTACATAAGTGGAGTTCTTTCCTCCAAAACAAGAATCTCAAACATCTAATGCAACTTCTGTGTTTTTGTTTTTTAATCAAATAAACCATTTATTACCAACATGACTTGGACAAGTCTTTTTCAACAGCTCAGTGAACAATGGCAAACTTTCCTGTGAGCAATATATAGAGAACCAGTAATACATAAAACGCCAGTCTGGATGACAGTACTGAGAGACTGTGTCTGTAGTTGTTACAGGTGTAGGCAGCACTTAGAGCTCAGGTGGCAGTAGACAGACAATTACATCAAATTAATCTGTAAAATACAGTTGCATTTAGTGTTTAATGTGTTATATACACTGAGACACTTAAAGCATGCTTTGCATCATATAATCTCTATTACTTTTACCCAGCCTATGACACTGATTTGATAACAAGACTTGGGCAACAAGGCAAATGTGTGTGCTGCCTCCTTTCAAGCTTTTGTTTTGTTCTGATTTTACAAAGTAAAGTAATAGTTTATAAGTGGTAGTGGTAAACTGGCAACTGGGGAATTTGAAGAAGCTTCCTTGTATTAAAAAACAAACAAACACACAAAAAACAGAAAAAAAAGAGAATGAAAAGGAGATGTAGAGAGAGGAAAAAAGAAAGTGCAATGTGGAGAGGAGTAACTAGCTCAAGTTGTATGGTCTGAGTTATGCAGCAGGTCATATTAGATGGTTGCAAAGAGCCCCTTTTGGCCTTAACAACTATAAATGTTTGAAGCATAGTGCAGTCTTCCCAGCACTGCAATTTCATTCTGACCTGAAGGGGTGAAAGGGTGAAGTCTCCATGCCCATTCACTGCGTCCGCAGCAGCCTGAGCCTGCCTGGCTTCTGAGCTGTGAAAAGCTGGCCAGTAAGAGCTGGACTGAGACCACGATTCATTTCACAGAAGCAAAATTACATCTACTGTATAGTAATTACTTTTGGTCGCTAGCCACTCATAGTGTATTCAAGCTAGTAACATAGAGGAGGAGGTCTCTGTCCCAGTACTGTACAATGAGCTGTTTGCTCTGTTTGTTCATTAGTGTTATATTGAAATAATGTATTTAGGCAGAATTTTCAGTATTTCACTCCTTACAGTGTTCTCTTGTTTCCAGTTATTGAAAAACGCATATTGCTACAGGTGTATTCTTCTGATCTGTTGTTTCTTTGTGTTTTCCTGGCCATGCCAAAAATCAGTGTATCAACTTAGTCCTATGCTGTTACTCACTTCAAGAAAAAGATCCTGAGTTTCACCTCTACGTGTCCTCCTGGTCGGTCTGTCACATTTTCTGGTTTGCTGGTGTTTAGCAGACACTTAACAGTTTGGACAGAAGGACTTTTTCAGAAGGGAAAGTGTTTTGCTCATTTAAACATTTCACTCCCATATGTGAAATTGTGTATAGTGGCAAAATCGTATCTTTACAGTCTAAAATACTAACTTGCTGGAAGCTGTAGGAATGACATCTTTAATGCCATCCAACATCCTGTTCCAATGCTGTTCCAAAAGAGAAATCCCATGCTCAAATTGTTAACAGTTTTCTGCCACTTTGTGCCATAGAATTTGGGGAATAATAAGCAGAAGGTAGGGCTCAGGATCCCGTTAACAGTTTTTCATGTATTTAAGCCCCATGACTTGCCTGTTGGCTTGACTCTTGTTCTGAGAAGATATATAAATAAAAGTGATGATCAGAGACATTGTTCAGGAGAAAGACGGTGTCAGACAGGTTGGTTCTAGGTTTGTAGCCCTTTCTCCAAGTCTGCAAACAAAATCCGTGTGTCACTCAGGTGCTGACTTGGTTTATCTTTCACGGAGCATGGGGAGGTTAGGGTCTCTGCTGGTGGTCTGGCAGCTTGGTCAATTACATATTTTTTTCAACCAAATTATTTTGTGTAATAACTGTAATGTTAATGGAACTAAATGTTATGGTTGAGTTAAGATTTGTCAGTTTGAAAATAAACGTCTTGGCTTCATTTCGACATTTGCCTTTCAGCATCAGTCCGTTAACCTGTCACACGCTATAATTTCATTAAAACCATCATTTAATTGTAAGTTAATGTACAGCTATCTTTTATAGAAGAGCTTTACATACTGCCTGAATAATTTCAATACAAATTTTCAACTGATGTGATTCAAATAATATGAAACACTAAATGCCCTCTAAACCCCTGTTTATGAATTCAGTACTGAGAAATAAGATGCAACAGCCACATTACTGTGCCACTGTAACAAGGAGATAGTTTTTCAAATTATAATAAAAGGAAGGAATAATGACCTAGGTATACATATGTAGATCTCTGTGTGTCTCGTACCTACAGCATTGAGATGTACTTCATATGTAATTGGGAGAAGATTCCATTATTAAAAGAAGGACATTGCAGACAGTGTAAGCTCTATATAACTGAAGAAAGAATTAAAACTTAGATGCTAACAGCTTTAGTGCTAGTCACAAGGAGACGTATACTTTACATATGAGATATATAAAGCTTATTTCAGAATAAATTCTGGGTAACATTCAAGCTGATTGAATCTTTGGAAGCTGTGTTAATATATTAGTTCAACTCACTTGCGCTCAAAAGCTTTTAAACAGAATATCACTTTTCTATATTATTCATGGTAATGTAATTCCTGCCTTTAATCTCTTCAGGGTTTCACATTAAGTCATGATATGCAGTTCAGGGGAATTTGGATCATCCATTAATCATAGTATCTGTACTTTTGTGTGTCTATGTTTGTCCATCTCTTAAATCAGTCACTTGGCAGCAGCAGAGATCTGGGGATAGTCCAAGATGTTTGACTGAAGACGCCTTATTTATTAAACTTGTTTGCTGCTAGAGTATGTATGGACTTATGTAATGCATGGCATGCTGAAAAGAAAGTGATAGAAATATTAGCATAATCACTAAATATGGTCCTTTTACTGTTTCTGCTGGAAACATAGGTGTGGATAAGTATATTGAATGATGACATATGCTTATTAGAATAATTAGCTAAAAACACCTGGGCTAATACAAAAAAACATGAGACAAAATGATGTAGTCAAGTATTCTCTTGTAATTAAAATTTTTCTATGAATCTGCATTCACCAAGGGACTGAATTAAGGTTTCATAAACAATCTAGATTTGGTATTTTCTGAAGTTTAAGGGGCTTGTTTCATTCCTTTATTATTTAATGGATATTAGGAAGATGGAGCGAGGGGGGGTTGAAAACGTTACAGACTTAGTAGATTTTGAATTCTTTCCTTTGAAGTACTAACACTGTCCTTTGAGCTGAGCTAATCATCTCTAACAGTAATCATGGGTTGCTTCTTTCTCAACACCACCAAAGAGTGCTTAGTGACGTATTTACATTTATTTTGTAAATATTCGTGAACTTAGAACAGTGCTGAAACTGATTTGTGTATTCTGTCCAGGTTTTTAAATAAAGTGATGTTCCCTATCCTTTTTTATTTCTCTCCTCCCTCCCCCCCGCCAGTCTGATTTCTTTTTCTAAGACCCCGCTGACCTGTTCCTTTTTTTGCCCTGTCTCTTAACTCTCTCAACAATTTTGTTCCACTCTACTTTCCCATACAATTTTTTGTTCTGGTTTTCTTTTATTCTACCTCTTTCTTGGCTAAGCAACAGCTATAATTTCCTGTATTTGGTATTAGAGGAGTGGGAGAGGGCTTTCCCATACCCGCCATGCAGTTACTAAGATGCAAACTGCATCAAGAGGCTAGATGTTTTGTTCCTGCAACTCTGGACTGTGGCTGGTGACTTATAAGGTCTCTCTCCGCCTTAGGGACTTGGAGGTTTCCCAGAAAACACTTGTAAGAATTTCTTTTAAACTTCTGAAAATAATGTATTTTTCCCTTGTTGGCTTTTGGGAAATTATGAAATCACATTTGCTGAAACTTTCCCACATAAGTTGTGTCCCACGTACAGATGTAATAGGAAACTTCAGTGAGAAAAATTAGAGCTTGCTAAAGTTCTGAGCAACTATACTGAAGCCTTGAAGTGGGAAGTGTCAAACATCCTGAACTGGAGATGGTTTCACCATCATCACCGTAAGTGACAACTTTTAATTTAAGAGATGGATAACAATGATACTATCAAGTCTTCAGTCCTGCAAATCAATTTATGAATGTTCTGGGTTACCGACTGTGAAAACATTTGTGCATATGCAGTGTTATTTTTCTGAGAGAATAGTTTTAGCTAAATATATGTATTTTTAAAAGCTGAAGAGAAATAATCAGTTTTCATTTCTGTGTTCAGGCCTTTAACTAAAACAATATGTGGTATTTTAGCAGTCAGACTTCTAATTGAATTGCAGTTTCTTATGTTTGGGCTCAGTTAATGCTGTTGAGAACAAAAAATTACTTGAAATATAACCATCTATCATACTCTGTGATCTTTATGCACTGAAACAGACCTAATGGCTGAATTGCTATATTCTTCATGATATTAAATGAAAAATGTGCTTTGTACCATGATTTTAGTGAAAGCAGATGAGGCCATGGAGGCGCAATGGGAATGACTATGAAAGAGTCTAAGATCCCTATTCATTTTGGTAACAAACTGTATGTAAATTTTGCTTTTCATTAAACCAGAATTAGTTTAACCCCAATTGTACAAAGGTTAGAGTTTTCTACAATTTAGACAAACAACTTCCTACTGTAAATTGTGATATGATTTATATGAATCTACCTACTGTCATAAAGGTTTCCCCAAAAGAATATGTATCTTCTAAATATTCTCAATCATAATAAATAAGAACTTTTAAAGTAGTTGTAAATACAGTGGTATGATTATATTTCTATTTTGATGAAGTTTATTATTGCATAAGTTCATATCAAATATTTACTACTAGTCAAACAAGGAAATTAGCTTCTCTGATTGGTTTTTGTATCATTAGTAATACCCACAAAAGCCTACCTACCTATCCGAGGTAGACCTCAGATACGAAGCGCATAGCATACACAACACAGTTACAAAGTGCACCTGCTGAGAGTGGCTGATTAGCATAATTTATAATGGTGGCACGTACAAACATAGTGTTTGTATTTGTTTTTATACACTGAACACACACACACACACACACACACACACACACACACGCACACACACACACACACAGAGTCACATTTTGCTGTTTGCTCAAGCGCAGTAACAGTGTGCAGGGTGTTCCGGAATGCAGGTTTCTGGGATGGAAGCAAGTTCGTCTCAAATTTGCATGGAAAGGTTGTACATTTGTTTTGCATTAGTGACTGCCAGTCTTAAACGTGCAAATTGGATAACTGTGTGTGAATAAGTCACTTTTATTTGGATATAAGGCCATATATACATCTTTAAGCCACACTAATGTTTATATTGGATGAAATTTAAATTGTGTAAAAAATCTGACGGGGTAGTGAAGAAGATGGAGCCTGACTCTTCCCTGTCGTGTCTGGTGACAGGATGAGAGGAAATGGACACAAATTGAAATAACTAGAAATTCCACCTAAATTAAAAACAAAACAACCCCTTTTTACTCTGAGGGCAATCAAACACTGGAATGGGTTGTCTAGGCAGGTTGTGGAGTCTCTGTCCTAGAAGATACTGAAAATCCAACTGGACTTGGTCCTGAGTAGCCTGCTCCAACTGACCCTGCTCTGATCACTGGGGACTAGACAATCTCCAGAGGTCTCCTGACCTCAGCCATTCTGTGACACTGTGAAATTCGGAAAGTGGTAACGTTTACAAACACATTAAATACTGTATCATATTACCGCCTATGGCAACACCAATGACAAGTGGACTTCAACTGCTTATTTAGATCATTCTCCGAAGAATGCTGCACCTACGCTAAATCAATAAATTTATGAAATATTATTCTTCCCAGTTAACCTCTCCTCACACTTATTGCTTATTTACAGGCAGTTTTGTACAGTCATCATCCAACTTTACTGGCCCAAACCGTACAATATTTCTAAAGCATTCACTTTTTGACTTGGGGGGAAGTGCCTGTGAATCAGTGGCAGATATCTTCTCCTGGGAGATCAGGATAACTCCTGTGAGAAACTATGTATTAAAGAGAAGTGCAGATTTCAGTAAGCAAAAATTTGTTTTCATGATTAAATATGTATTGTATTACTCTTAGCCTTAAAAGGAACATTTCTTATATTTCAATTTAGTTGCAATAAATTGAAGCATCAACTGTGAAAACCATTGCTATTGGATTTTAAATAACCATAGATAATCTGGGATTAGCCAAAGGCTAAGTTTACAGATGTTCTCTGTGACCTTGGTCAAGTCAGTATTCCCAGGATAAAATTATGATGGTATTTACTTAAGTTCTCTGAGTGTTGTTAAGAGCAGTTCAAAGATGCTTAATGAACCTCAGCTCCTGCATTTATGTTCAGTGTCATAAAAGGTTCATAAATAGGCCAACAAGTCTCAGCTTGTATCCAAGAGAGTTTAGGATGTAGAAAGCTAGATCAAGTTGATCTATTTCTTCACTTGGAGACCCAGAATGCTGCTTTTTTTTTTTTTTTCCGGATCTCACAGAACTTTCCTAGTTGTCTGTTTTTGAAAGACCAAGCTTAAACTACTTTGTCAGAATCAGCTGTCAGCTAAACTTACAAATTCTGTAGTCATGTTTCACATTTAAAGAATAGTGCTTGTCTTTGATATATTTCTAAAATATGAACAAGTGGATTTGTTTGAACTTTCAGTATTTTTTTATTACATATATTGCAGTAACATTTTGATTTGTTCTCTATTTTCTTGGCATATTCAGTATGCGATGTTGAATTTTAGAAAGTGATTTTTGATTTTTAGAACTGCTATCACAAAATGATATTATGCTCTAAGAAAGATGATGTATGTGAACACTTGTTGCTGCATGTGATTTCTTGGATTGGCGCTGAGCCAGTTTTTACTGAGTTGTAAATCTTGTTTTCAAAACACAGCCACATTTCTCTGTGCTCTTTCAGAGAGATGGTGTAACTCAACATATTTATATTTATAATTTGACAACCCTGAAAACATTAGGCATTAGAGATATTAAATAAGAGAAGAGACGTTTGGAGATGTTTTCATAATTTTTCCTGACACCATTATAATCAAGCCAAATCTAGAAGTATCTTAGTATTATAGATTTTTATTGCAATGAAGAGTCAAGAAAGAGAAATATGACATTCTGTTACTATTGACTACAATGCATAGGAAAGAAATAAATGATGTCTTATGAAGGGATCCATTATGGACCTTTTTTTCTTTCTAAGTCAAGCATATGAATATATGATGACGCATTACTATACATTCAAGTGAAAAATGAAGAAAGGTGGTGATGGGAAGCCATTTTGAATAATGCCAATAATTTTTATTTTTCATTACACTATATAACGTAGCATTGAATTGTACTGTACCGTATTATTCATGTTATTTACAATCGGGTATTTTTTATTTGGAAATAGTTTGTTTATGAAGTACAGAGAACTGTGATGGCAAAAAAACAGAAAAAATATTCAGCAGCACAACTCCATGAGCCAGAGGTCCAGCTAAACCATGGCTATTAATCATCACCGTCCATTATTTACTGAGGATTCATTCATTGTTCCATAAAGGTATCTAGAGGGTCAATTAGAGACAACAGACAGGATTTTTCAAAGACACAGGAGGGTCAATTAGGCCCTCCTTGTAATTTTCTGCTTTAACAGCAAATGCCAGCCTATACTGCAACATATACAGTGGAGTTTAGAATTAAATAGTGTGGGGATTTTTGTTGTTGTTGTTGTTTTTAAGCTGTTACTTTGCAGCCAGGATGGATTGGAGTATTATCAGTCCTTGATTAAAACAAAAGAAAAATGTTATTACTACAATTGACGAGAAGCACAGATTTGTCTTTTAGAGTCACTACTGCAAGTGACCAAGAAATACCTAGGATGGAACAGTCTGTACTTAACATTTCTCTGAAGGTAGAACCAGACACAAATAATATTGCTAAATACTGTTAAAAATTTAAAAGCATTTGATGCAAAATTCTATATGTAATTATTTTTGCATCAACTACTTGCTTAAAGCTCAGAATTAATAATAGATATGGGATCTTAATATAAACAACTACAGTTCGTTCATGTATGTTTTTTCAGAACAGAAAGTAGAAAATAAAACTAAAATACATAAACACATGTTAAATATATGCATATGTACTTGTACACACACCCCAAAACTCTTCCAAAGTATTTTACCCATTGGTGTGAAATAGCTTCACTGGCTTATGCTTTAGCTACGGACAGAATTTATATTAAGGTGGTTCAGAAAAAGTGCTAGTTTGTTTTCTTTTTATGTAGCATCAGCTCTTCAGCAGATTTAAGGCCGCTTGTGAACATGGGTACCATGCATGCAATAGCTGTACTGAAGTTTCAGACTCTTTTTGAGTCTGTTTTATTCACAAGAAGTGGTTGGTATGCTTTTCTGTATAGGTCTGAAAAGATTGGCTATTTTTCTTCTCTAAGCTTTCATTGGATTACATTGCCACTGGTTTTAATGCTTCTTAAGGTCTGTTGGCAGCCTCTATGACTATGGTGCGTTAGTCTTGTAAAGATTTTTTTCTTTACAAATGGAGTTTTTGGAATGTCCGAGTATTTGATGGTCTCCTGTGAGAGTAAATCTCAGAGTGTGCTACATCAGTTTGATCCTCATCGTCCTCTGAAACCCCCTATTCTCTGTAGGGTTTCAGCAGAGAGTTCTAACTAATGACTTAGGGCCAAATTCTGCCCTTAGACGCGGGCATGTAATTCTCATTGATTCCAGAGGGACTTCTGTGAGCATATCAGAGAGCACAATTTTGTTCTTAGTGTGTGAAATTATAGCACAAACGGACAAAAGAGTCTCATGCACATTCATCTTAGTGACCCCAAGCATACAGGAATGCGATACTAATCCACCCGCTTTTATTTTTGCTCAGTTTGTGCTGTTTCTTGCAGATCACCCCAATTCTTCAGCTGTCACCTAAATCTACATTTTTATATTATTTTGTCTTCAGAAGTTTGCTATTGTGCTTCAGAGAAATTAATGGCACTGAAATTAAAGTTTAAGTAGCATAAGTAACAAAGACACTTATAAAAGATTTTTTTTTCTTTGTGAAATTATGGTACAAGAACAATCTTGTTCATATTCTGTAGGGAATTTGTTTGCAAAGACCAAAGACAAAGACAGATGTGTGAATGCACGTCTGTAAAATGGTTTACATACATACGTATGTGCACGTATGAGTGCACATACACAGAGAGAAGAGAGGTGGGCTTGCATCACGCTTTTCCTCTGCGACAATATGACGTGATGAAGCATTTTGTCTATATGCAAACGGGACAGATATCTCCTTCTTGTATTATTCAGTCTCTAGTTATACTTTCAGGCTTGACATTGAGCATTCTCCCCTTTGGATTCTTTGTAGTGGAAGAAAACAGTTTTTAATTGTTTTATCGGTTTCTTCCTGATCTTATTTTTTTAACCAAGCCCTTCCACATTGAAGGCTTATAGCTATTTTCAGGACCACAACTAGTATTACTCTGCAGACATAAAAATTTTGAAGCTAGCCAGTATCTTTAATGGATTATCTTTTACATATTTTTTACATGTTACTCTATATCTGAAATGTCGTGTCAGAGCTTAAACTGGCACCAAATTTGCTTATCATCCACTGTTTGTACTCAGGACCTATATGTGAGGGAAATCTTCCACCTGTATGCATTATCATTGTGGGATTTTGTCTCATGGCTGAAAATTTTGGGCTGGAGGTTTTGTATTTCTTGAGCTGATTGCTTACTAGGCCTTTGCCTATTTTGGATTTGCCTTTTACAAGGGCATATAGTGATAGGACCAGGGGTAATGGTTTTAAACTGAAAGAGGGTAGATTTAGGTGAGCTATTCAGAAGAAATTCTTTACTATGAGGGTGGTGAGGCACTGCAACGAGTTTCCCAGAGAAGTTGTGGATGCCCTGTCACTGAAAGTGTTCAAGGCCAGGTTGGATGGAGCTTTTGGCAACCTGATCTAGTGGGAGGTGTCCCAGCCCGTGGCAGGGGGGTTGGAACTAGGTGGTATTTAAGATTCCTTCCAACCCAAACCATTCTGTGATTCTATGATTCTCTGATATATTGCACACTGACTGCCCACCTCTTCTATGTCAGTCCTCAGCAGAAATATGTATCTTCTACAACAGGATTATGAAGACCGAACATTTTCAAACCAGGTGTTCAGGCTCATTGTGTTTGCTTCCTGACAACCCAATCCAATGGACCTGAATCTTTTTGTACTTTGATTAATACTGTTCTTCACCAAAATCAAATTATTGTATATGTATCTGAGGAATCCCAGACATCTTCAGCATGTACAGAATTGACTGTCTTTATTGTATGCCATATTTTCAATTTAGTAACTTTAATTGCCTAGTATGATGCCATTCATGTTCTAGGTTCCAGACTTAGGTAAACCTATGAGGTTTTGCTTCCATCTCAGCTTTTTAAAAGATGCCTATGTTCTGTAGCAAAAGGCCTATTATTTTTATTTCCTACAATGATTATAGTGCCCACTTCAGTTTTGGATTTTGCTCAGGACAGGACGGAATTTTGTATATTGCAATTTAGCTAGACATGCAGCAGTCCTCATATAATGAATTGTATTGTTTAGAAAAAATTCCCGTTTTAAAGTTGTCTGATAAGTCTTTAGAAAGCTAAGTGATACCAGCATTATTTCTGAAACTATTCATGGAATCACCATGATTGTCTGGGGAAATCTAATTTATAATTCTGAGCATATAATTCATATATCACTTCACCAAAGCTTTCTTTAAAATCTGTTTTCTGATATGAATTAGAACAATTGGCTATATTAATTTTGCTTTTTTAACCTCCAGCCATAGTTGAACACATAATTCACCATGATTTATGTTTATGTAATGTTCTGTTTTCATGTTTGTGTAATATCTACAGGCAGATAGTCATTTTCTCAAGCTGGGTCATTAATTATATTTATTGGATGGATGTCTTTTGTTATTGTTTTGTAACTTATATATTGATCTCTATTATATGAAATTCTCAGTCTGCTGTTCAATTACAGTTGGTTAGAAAAACCATGTGACAGTCTGAATTCAAACATGAGGGTCTGCACATGCAAACTCTCGAGGAACACTTACTAATACCACTGGGATGTCACTACTCACTTGCTCTATAATGGAGTTTTATAACTTCTGTATGACTGCAACCTCTCCCTCCACAGTTTTTAAGGAATACCAGTATTGGTATTCTTGGAATTTTGCTATATCAGTTACAAATTAAAAAATAAAAAATAAATCAGTGTGTGGTGATCTTAAAAGTAGATCAATGCAGGAAGATGGCTAGCTGCTCAGCACAGGGATTAGGTAGCACTGGAAGAAATACAGAAAAGGTCAAAGAAGCGGTTCACAGACAAGAATAGAAATGATAGTGAGCTGCTGTGCACAAGTGCGACTTTGAAAGCATGCAATGAGGAATGTTTTCATTTGCATCTTTGTCTGAATTGCATTGGGTTTAGGGTGAATTTTGCACAGGTTTATTTTTCAAATGATAAATAGAAAAATGCAAATCTGTGTAAACTTAAAGTGAGCTGGAAATAGAATTTGATTTGTTGAGGGAAAGATCCATCCAGCATACCTCTTCTAAAAGCTGCTTCATGTCTTTGTGCCTGTTTGGGCTATTTGTAAAGCAAGGGCAATAATGTTTACTCATATTTTTGTAATGCTCTGAGTTTCACAAAGGAGAGCACACTGAGTAGGAGGAAACAATTACCATTCGTTAAAGTTTTCATATAAAAATAATAAAGGTACATTGGAATGGTTAACTCTTGGTTAGTTTGTGTGACATTCATGGTTGTGTTCATCACTGCTGTTTATTTTCCAGTTCTAAAAGAAAGGTAATGCAAAGTATGAACATGTTTTATCACTACATTACAAAAAATAAAATCCTGATTAAATAATTAAGAAAAAATAATGAACTTCCGTGTGGTGAAATAATTTTCTCTCTCCCAAAGCTTTTTGCATTATGCATCATATCTGCAGGGAGGTGTTGGGCTTCTGCACCTGCACCTTTTGGCTGCCTGGATTGTTTTCCTGTTCCTTAAGGTGTCCCTATTCCAGGTATTTTATTTGCTTCCCTGAAAAAGAAACCTTGAAAAACTGTTACATCGGGGCTAAAAATATGCAGATAAAGAGGATGAAGAATTATCACTCAACTATGTAGCCTGCTAGAAAACAGTTTTTAACTGCTACATTAAACCTTTGTATCCACTGAATTGCCCTTCACCAACTCTCCACACATTACTAAAATCCTTCACAAACACTTTTTTATGGCCAGATTCAGCCACTCTTACTTGAGCTGAGAAGTACCATATGCTTCAGGTAACCTCTCTAAAGCAGTTGCCAGTGGGACTACTTTTGTAAATGCTCACCAGTGTGAGCAGAGGTTACACAATCTCACCCATGGTGAATAATAATGTCGAAGAGCCATTAACAGTGCGGAGTGACAAAGTGTGGAGAGATCCATCAGCTCATCCTGTGTTTAATGAAACAGAAATGAACATCGTATTGCCCTTGTTTTCTGTCAGATTTTCCAGGTCTCCATGAGGCTTATTAATCTTTGGGTGTAATGGAAAATGTGTTGCTATGTTACATACTACAGCAGCCTTTGTGCTCAAAGGATTGAAGGCATTATTAGTCTTTGTCTTATTTACATACTGTACTTGGGTGCGTGCTGCCAGAGCTGCACTTACAGCACAGTGGAGAGTGCAGTTAGAAAATGTTTGTGGATTTCTGAAGTGTGTACTAATGCATGTGACCAGATGGCTGCATGGTAAGTCATTTTAACCTGCAGTAATAATCAAAAGCCCTCTTTTGAGAAACATTGACAACACATGGCACAGACCTTGGAAGTTTTCTGTTAAGAAAAATGCTGAGTAGGAGGAGTTGCTTGATAATCTTATTTTAGTGCACCCCAAAAATGTATGATTCCACATTTCTGAACTCCTGAGATTGGCTCCCAAACCTGCAATTCTGTCCAAAAATTAGTTGTTTATCTACTAGATCGCGTTGTTTACATGCTTAGTGCAAGCACAGCAGGAAGAGAACTTTTGGACACTCAGAAAAAACAGGTAGAAAACTAATGGGTAAATGGCATTTCTGTCAGATACTGAATTCAGTAAGTATATCATAAACTTTCTCTATTACTTTCTTGTTTTAAGTTTAAGGTCCAGTTTTGAATAAGCTCTGGCAAAAACAATATTGTGTTTACACTTGAGATTTAGTTATTGTTTTCATTCTCTATTTTCTAGAAAAAAAATAGGAAAGACGTTATTCCTATTAGTTAAGAAAAAAAACTGGCTCCCATAGACTGATGAGTAGTCTGAGTTGGACTACATTCACTACACACCATTGCAGTGGGATTGTTGTGCCTGATTTTCAGCATGTATGGCCCATTACACTTACCAGGATCTTTGTACAAATTGAGCTTCACAAGGGGCCAGAAAGCATTGCAAAATGATGCTCCTGATAGAAGATGCATCACATCTCTGAATGCTGTTCTATATTTTAATAGCAATAAAGGTTTTTTTTTTATTATTTTTTAAGAATTAATAACCCAATGACATTGCAGTTTTTTCAACTTGTACAGCTTTGGAAATTCATAAGATTAAACAGAAATATCGTGTGTTTATTAGAAGCAGTGGAAATATTTGCCTTTGGTATATTCATTATGTAAGCAACAATTTTTCTTTTTTGGCCTTTTATTTTACAGCAGACTTTGTTTATCAGCTGTGTATGTGTTGATACAGGTTTCATAAAGAATTAGCTGTGTGTAGACATTGCAGGAGTACTTTTCAAATACTTCTGAAGTTATGCAGATTTGATTAGAGCCTGCTCAAGGCTTCCCGACAGTGCAGACAAAAACCAAGGCTGCGATAAACCTCTGCTTCTGCCTCAGCAAAGGACAGGTACAGAGAAGACTCGGGCAGGGATGAGAGCTGCAGAGTACTGGGCTTGCTTGCTCCTGCAGATTTGGGTTTGGGGTGGGAGAGGAGCTGTGCCAGGATGTGCTGGGACCTCCTCCAAGTCTCCGTGCCTGATACATCCATTGCCATTTCACCAAGATCCTCTGCCTCACGTATACTCATGCTATGTCAGTGGTAGCAGTGGCTGGCTATTGAATGCTGCAAATAGGTGGCAGAAACAAGGTTTTAGCATCCTCAGCTGCCTGCTGCCGCAGGCGATTATGTTGTTTGCCCATGCCTGGAGTTGGCCAGGATGCTACTTCTTCTGCAGATTGACTTATTTTTTTCTGCCTGGAGTTCTGTTGCTTTCTTTTAGCATGCCGTACAATTATGAAGTAATTTGCATAACATGTACACTTTGCCAAATTTCGGAAATTGCCATGTTTGAAAAGGAATTGCTGCCATTCACAGTGCCACACTGATTAATCACAATTAGGGACAAAATACAGAACTTCTATTAAGCTTCCAGTAAGCAGGAAAATTAGCACTTCTTGCAGTAATGAGGGTAATTCCATTAGTGAGAATTCCCATTTAAAATGTACTTTTGTTCCATTTTCAAAATAAGTTTCACACTTTTGAAAATGCTCTAGGTATGCAGGTCACCTAAAAGTACATTGCTATTACGTATTGCATAGTGACAGCATCCTGTTAGGAGTGACGTGCTTCAAAGTTTTTGGGACCTGTTGCAGCTCCCTCTACTTATTTTGACCAGACGGACTGTTAATGCAGGCTGCAGGACAATGCGATTCTTTCCTTTCCCAGTGACAGAAGTAACTGATGGCGAGGCTGAAAGCAAGTGGATATATTTAAGGAGGACAGTAAATTATTCTAGGATAGAAGGAACCACCATATTTTCAGTGACCCCAGAACTATTCACACATCAGAGGTAGGTTGTCAGATAAATACTCCCAGGTTACTAGCAGGGCAGAGAATTGCTTTCATTCTCTTGTCACACTGACTATTCAGTTATTCCCTACAAACCTGAATACAAAATGACATAGCTGCTTTCTTAAGCTCACAATTTCTGTCTTGCAACCCATCTCTCCCAGAAAAGTCTCTAAATGGCTGTGCCAAAATAGCTTTCTGTAGCAACAGGACTGCATTTTGTCCTGTTTTATCTTGTATGGAGTAACTACTAATTGAGAAATAAAGTAAGCGAGAATGACCCTTTTGGCTGGTGATTGTGGCTTTTACCTAGGAAGTGGGCCACTGGGGTTTCAGTACCTGCTTCAGTGAAAGTTTAATTACTTACAGAAAGTGGAATTGCATCAGGGAGGGAAGCGAACCCTCAACCACCGCATAGCTATCAACCAGAGGTAGGCGATGCGCTCCAATCCCCCCAGGCAGAGAAGGGAATTAAACCAGGTTACTCCCACATCACAAGTAGGGGGAAGATGACTCTTTGACAGAATTGTGAACTTAACATTTTTTTTCCTGCTGCTTTTCTATACCAGAGTTGAAACCAGAATGTTTCGTTGTGAATTATGTAGTATTTCTTTTCTGACAAATTAAACATTATCAGGAAAATATTTCATCATTAAAAAAAAAGTTGAAGATTTTTAAAAAGTTGTTTAATGAGAACCAACATTATATTTGATTTTCATTTAGCAGCTAACAGAATTGCAGTATACTTCTAATCTTCCCTGTGAATCTAGGAATAGATAGCTTGTGCTATATAATTCGTATTCTGTGTAACACTAACACATCATATTACTTAAAATGTAAGTTTATTTATAAATATGCACACATATATAGTATATGTTTATGTTAGTATATGTTATATTTTAGATTGATGTAAAATATAGAGAAGTCTTGTTACAATAAATTCTTAAAAATTACTAACAGATTTTTGTTGAACTGTATCCAGATATAGCAACCTCTTAGGAGTTTCCCTTTTCTTCATCATTGTCTCTGTCCTGCTTTGTGTTAAAAACCTAGATTTCTCCCTTCTCTTTACAAAAAGAACATTATCATAATTTGTTTGGAGTAAAGTGTTTAAGTTATCAATATGTGATACATTCCAGCACTCATAAAAGTAAGATTTCTAGATAAACACCAATAGAAATATTTTTAACCATATAGAAAAAAAAAATCAATTTTCATAAGGTTACATCTTTTTACTTCTCTCTATATATAAAGACTATATTAAAAGAGAGATTAAATTTTACTCTGCAGAGTAAAATGCAAACAGAAAATTATTTTTCATTTTTCCGTGCAAGCAATGGATTATCATTTATTTATGAGACTTTTTTAATCTAGAATATATGGAAATCTTTTCTTGAAGCACAATGTAATATTGAATTGGGAATGTTGTCTGACAGTTTTCTTCTAACAGTTGCATAGAATGATTCTACTGTATGAATTTTTTAAAGAGGCTTCAATATACTCTGCATTTGAAAGGGAGAAAGTAATCGGAGTAATCTTGAAGAATCTTATAAATGCACCTCCTCTATTCCTTCGTTCTTCAAGCAAACTTCTGCAGAAGAGCCCAGGCTGTTATTGTTTGCTTGTCCCAGAATGTGTCCGCATGCAGGAGTTTGTTGCTGTGTCCAAAACACATATGGAATCACTCATTTCTATTGCGTTTTCATTTTCCTAAGGGCGTTACTCAAACATAATCAGTACAGAGAGCTGGATTTTAATCAGAGCTATGCTGTGTGAATCTGGTGGTAAATGGGTCCAGAGTTGAAAGGGTTAATTATGTTTTGTCTGAGAATGTATGGTACAAGTAAAGTTAAAAAGCTGTTTTACTCCCTCCTCCCAAAAAAGTTTCTATCCTTCAGGATCCCACTATCTGTTTGTCTGCGATCAGGGCTAACTTCTCCTGTTTTCAGAGGAAATTATCTTAAGAGCTACTGAATACCTCCAGCATTTCAAGTAGGTGTATAATCTGATGGAACCTTAACAAGTGTTATTAAAAAGTATGTCCGACTGTTATAGCAGATTTGTGGTTGATAAGAAACTTATCTTAGAAGCTGTACTTTGTATCAGAGACCAGAGATCAGCCAGTTGCATTTGTTTTCCTAAAAAGCCTAGTATAAAACAGGCCCTGTGAAATATGGACAAGTAGTGAAAGCAAAGGATGGAACAAAGGATGCAGAAAAATTGTTTTTATTACAAATAAAATTATCTACCGCAGTATGTCTTATAATTCGACAGTTTGGGTATTCATAAATTATAGTGACAGAAAATGTAGTGCTAACCTGTTCATTTAGGTTGATATGAATTTTACATTAAAATGCTTACAATTTTTATATATTAAGAGTCCTCAGAGAGAATTGAAGCCAATTAAGGAGAAATAAAGACCTGTGTATCTGTGTACACCTTCATCTAAACACAGCTTATAAACAATAGAAATTTGAGGCATTTACACAGCAATTCCTTTTTCCTTTTTCTTCTTCAGCAATTACCCATACACTAGTGATTATAATTTGAGTACCCTAAGGAGAAAATAACATCTTTTTGCTGCAGAGAAATACTATGACAGAAAATAGTTTTCTCTGAATGTGTTTAGTGCCTAATACAGTGATGGCCAGGTAATAAACAAAGTATTGTGTTAATTTCAAGCAGACATTCTGCTTTCATCTTCTGCTTTCTATTGTATTCCATTTCACTGAACTTGGGAATTAGTTCTGCCAGTCTCTATTCTTTGTTAGTATTTTTTTATACTTCTATCATCAGAGCACCTAGAAGTTGTATTTGGGACCAGATCCTCAATAATATAAAGAACTTCCTACTGTAAGGAATATGTCAGTATTCCTTACATAAGGAATGAAAGATTTACATGTTGAATCAGACCTTTCCAGGGAAGCCAGTTTTCACGTAGGTTCCATGTAAGCCAATTTCTACTCTCCAACCGTGCCCAATGCCATATGCTTGAAAAAAGGAAGGCATAATGTAATCTACATCCTTGTCTTCATTGCTTCTAGAGTGTAACTTAAGCTGTAAAGCATGAGATAACACTAAGAATGAGAATTGGGTCTGCTGAGCTAAATCATGTTCAATGAGCATGATGACCTTACAGGAAGGAGACATGGTGTCTCTTGAGGTTCCTCTGTGCTGGTAGGATCCTACCCGTCTCCTGCAGCCTGCTCCGGGTCGATGAAGGGACACGATGCTCTGGCTGTGCCCCAGCTCATTGCCTTTGCAGAGCTGACCTGACAGCCACCTGGTACTGACAGGCAGCAGCCCGCTGGTCCTGAACCAGCACGAGCGCGCAGCTTGCTTGGGGTAGTGTTGCGATACTGCAAAATGTGGAGGTGCCTGCCATTCTCTCATCCTTCCCACAAACACCGGTGCTGTGGCACAGTGGTTAATGCAAGTGGTTCATCTGTAGAGCTTTATAAGAAATGTGGGGATGAAGGTTTTGCAGTGTCTGTGCATTGACTAACTATATCAGTCTGTGTTTTCAATTTTTACCTCAAAAAAAATCACCAAAACTGATCCAAAACTGTTTTTTGACAACTGTGCTGTGACCTCATCAGGACTTTGCTTTAACATCATGGGAGATAACAAAATGTGGAGTTTGGATTGCAGGACAGAACACGTCTGCAAAAATCAAACTTACTTAGGAAGTTAAATCCATTTTAGAAAGCGTCTAAGAGTGCAAGTCACAGTATGTTAAAAGTAGGTAATTATGTAAGTCCTTTTAATGTTCAAGTTGGGCATTTAGTATAAACACATTTTGGTACATTTGGCATTCTGGTCATAGTAAGAAAGAGCTATTTGTAAAAAGTTACATATGGTCATCTGAACTAATTGCTAAAATGACACTACATTAATTGGATAATTAAAGATTGCGAACATGTGGCTATTGTATTCATTGGGCATTAAGCCAGCAACTTCTGTGGTTGGGAAAATGTCTGTTAACATAATTCACAATTCATCTGCTGTATCCTTTTTCATAGGAATATATAAGCAACAGGGATCTTAAATTTAGATTAGAAAAACTTGTGACTGGTATTTTTAAATTGAATCTTATGATTTCCATTGTGTTTATGTTTTAACACTTTTGAATGATGGCAGCTTTGATCTTTTTAACATCCATCTCACAAATTAATAGCATTGATTTTTGTTTTAGATTTATTGTTAGCATTTTGGAATTGTATGCTTTGTAACGTGAGACCTAGCGTGCCCTGGTTTATTTTGAAGAGGATGAGTGTTGGCACATAGTTTGAAGAAGTTTGTAATAGCAGTAAATTGTCTATGTGCTTTACCTTTATCTATCAAGGTTATTTGTCAGAAAAATTATATCTGGTAACTGGGGGTCTGTTTCAGTGGGTGACAGATTAACTTCACAAATCCCTATACCAAGTAGTCACTTTGTATGTGTGTGTGTGTGAAGTTTTGGTTATCATTTTTCTTGTTTATAATTTGAAAGTAAAATCTGTGGTCTCACAATGACCTCTAAGTGACTGACCCCTAAATCTAATCACTCCAGACTCCTTTGAAAATTGAAAAATATGTTGAATTACCTTTG
The DNA here is from genome assembly GCA_013399475.1 of Chauna torquata. Lineage (NCBI taxonomy): Eukaryota > Metazoa > Chordata > Aves > Anseriformes > Anhimidae > Chauna > Chauna torquata. The sequence continues at coordinate 41,082 of VXAL01008671.1, forward strand.
AGTATCAAAACATTTTTAAAATCTTTAATTTGCTAAAAGCTATAATAATTCTTAACTTAGTAGTTATTGTTCCACATAGCTTTCTCAATATGCATACTGTGAGTTTATAGCAATACCGTCTTCTTCTCATCTCATCTCATATTCTGAATTATCAATTTTATAAGAGTTAAAAATTCAGTTTTACATTCTGGATGAGCAACTTATTGATTGATTTAGTCTGAGCAAAATGGTCACAAATCGTCAATACATGGTCGAAAGGGTGTCAGAGGCATATAAAAAATAGATCTATAATTTTTATTGGGATGCTTGTTGACTTACATGTGCTTGGTTTCTTTTTGCTTTTTTATTTTTTTGTTCTAGTCAGTTGTAACAGTTATTTTAACGACAGAAACACGAAGTGACTGAGGAGAAAGAAATACAAAAATGTTTCTTATCCAAATAACCAACCCTAATTGCACTTTGTCTGTATGTGCTGGTTTTAACCAGAAAAATGTATCATATTTCCAAATTTTCATTAGGTTCAGATAAAATCATCATTAGAAGGTATGGTTGCGTATGTTATTACTTTTCTTGGATAACAGTTTTAATTTTTTTAACAAAACTTCTACAGCAACCTGTATTGTACACGTGTGTCTGTGTTTGTATCCATACCAATATAAGAGTCTCATGTTTGTGTGAAAACCATTGCAGTAGGATTTACACTCCAGCCATATTTTTCTCAGTTATATCTCCCCAGTGATGTCAAGACAGCTAACGTAGGTAAATTTGTCAGGACAAAAGCATAGGATACACTCTAAACTACCTGAAAATGGAGATCGTAACAGAAAGGTCAAGGGAAAAAATTATTTCTGTAGATGGAATTCCATCCAAACATCATTGTACCTTGCGTTTGGAATGAGAAACTGTGTTGAATCATTCATCTAAAGAATTGGTGTTTCATTAGAGATCAGTTGATTGGGATATGGAGTATATTTTACTCTTTGTTAGGAAAACTACTAAGACATTTCAAGACAGAAAAACCTTCACAGCGTGTTTATGGGCATATCTGAATAACTGATGAGAGACACAATGTACTTTGCAAAAAAGTCAGGTTTACCGGGACACACAAGTTTTATTAAAGTAAAAAAGCCCATAGAGTTCACAAACAGTAGCAGTAACTAATTGTTAAAGAGCACAGAACACTAACTTTGTGGGTGGCCTGAACAAGATGTGCTGTGGTGTGTGCATTTCTAGTAAGGAACAAGGACTGGTTATGCTTTAGAGTATAGCTGTTAACAGATTTTGAGCTTCATTCATCACCATTCTGAATAACAGTCTGTTCAATGACATCTTTCAGAGTGGGAGGGTTAAGGAAAAGAAGTGAGGATTGCCTATAATAATCAAGGAAGTCTGTAGAAACTTAGAAGGCAGAAGGAAGCTGGTATGTGTTTTTGTTTTTTGATTCTGTCGTCCCTTCTGTTGCGGCACTAAAGTGTGGTTTTGTGCTGGTGAAGCTCCATCTCTAGGCAATGTGTACAGCATAGAGGCTTATTGTACACAACAGCAGATGTGTATGATGCACATTTTGTAAATCTACATGATCAAGTACTTTATTTGTTTGCCACTGCTCAAATGCAGTTCAGCAGCTGACCCAGCAAGGGGAGCTGTAGATTAGTGTGGACAGTTTTGTGGTTTCATAAACCAGAAATTCTCAAATAAAAGCATTTTCTTGAGGATGAATGTCACTAAATTTCTGAATTTTCACAACAATTTCAAGGGAGGGTTCCATAAACTACTTGACTGAAGGATGCACGAGGGAGCTGTTTATTCTCTCTTAGCCCACCCCGTCAAAAAAATTAAAACATTTATAAAGCCATGCTGTTTCTGTGTAATATTAAAACAGCATCAATATCTCTGTGTGTGATATCAGTTCATCTGGTCATGGATAATCTGGTACAGGAGTCAATGAACTTAATGCAGTATTGGTAATCCAAAAGGGTTTGAGTTAAGTGTTTTTGACATGCAGAATAAAGAGTCAAGGGCAAAGCAGACTTTAAATATTCCTTCAGCACAGTCTGGTAGGGATGTAATTGAATACCTCAGGTAAAGCATCTTATCAGAAGTAAAGCTGGTTAGTGTCTCATCACCACGCAGAGAGGTGCAGTGTGTCTTCTCCACACAAGTGCTCTTTTGACATTGTAGAAAGTCCTTTCAGGTCTCAGTTCACGCTGGAAATTCTTCAGGGACGCATTTGCACAATATAGGATAAATTGTACTTCATCTGAGTTGCTCCATGACATGGTTGTCATTCTAGCATTTTAGTACTTAATGCCAAAGCAGCTAAAAGATTGTGAGAAGTTGCACAAAAAGGAATCAGGAAAGGAATAAATATTGCATGTTTGTGTTGTTAATGTGATATAAATCCTCATGGTAAAATACAGAAATGTTTCCACTCAGACTAGAATTATAGATCATATGTTCCTTTAAGAGGTATACGGAGATAATTTGCTAAAAAGACATGTATCAGGAGACTGAACTGCCAGAAATTTTCTATCACAATCTATCTCTGGGGTTGCAAAGAACTGTGCAGAGGATGAAGTAGGAGCATAAACAGTGTGTTCAAATTTCTGTGAACAGATGAAGTTTTACAACTCTGATTTTGCAAAGTCTTAAAGCTGCATTATGGGTATTGTGATATTTGATATTTTTAATAAACAGCAGCTCCTATAGCCGTGCCATTACGGATAATTCTCATTGCAAATAAAAGTCCTCCCACCTGTGAAAGTGGATCGTATCTTGAACAGGTAGAAGGCTCAGGGACACTATTCAAATAGAAAGGGTTCACAAGAGATACAGAGATTTTATATTCTGAATTGTAGTACGCAGTTTTATTACTAAGCTTATTGACAGATGAAGGCATTATCATTTGGTCCTTTAATTTACATTCTTCCTTAGTGGTAATCCTTAAGACTTGAACACGTTTTGTTAAAGCAGAACTTGCTGGGGCATTAGCTATTTTTTCCATCTACAGAATACTTCATTAATGTTTAGGAGATGCAAAATAATTATAAATTTCAATCAAAATTTTGCTATTATGATAAGATGAAAAGAACCCATTAGTATTCATCATTTGAATATGAAATGTAAGAATTATTAGATATGGAGAGGATTTTGATAACACTCATGTTGATCTAAATCTATCTCTGTGTTTTCCTAAGAGTTGCCCTGGATTGGCAGGGATAATGTTAAGTTAAAACGCTAGACTAGGAACCATTGTGTTTTTGTTGTCGATATTCATAGGAAAGATAACAATGCTCCATAATATGTTGTTATTTGTGCTTTACTGATGGAGCTACATCAGTGCTGTTGGGTCAATGTCAGTGAAAAAGTTAATTTGTGAGACAAACTGTCCATGAAAACATGAGGAATTGAAGATTTTCTTTTTTTTTTTCTTTCAGGAACCATAATTCCAATTGTTATTCTTTTTTCTAATATAGGTAGTAAAAGCAAAAGCAAGAAAGTTCAAATTCTTTTATAAGGTCTGCTCCTTGGTGAGACTCCTGTGGAATATGGCACCCCAGTTTTTCAGGTCAAATTCAGAATTGTGATTTTGACATGGACAAATTATGTGTCATCATTAAAATACTAAAGTTAAGGTTATTTTCCTCTCCTCTCCTTGGAGGGGGGTGGGGTGGGCGGAAGCTAAGTCCTGCAAAGATTGGCTGTTCGGATATTTACTTGGGGGGATGGAATTTCTAGCATTGTAGAGGCACTACAGTCTGAAGAAGGAAGACTCTCAGGACTGTGAAATGGAGAACCTTCTCCTCTTTGAAATCATAAAATATCCAAAGTGAGTGAAAGGAGTAGTTGAAGCTGAGGAATATTATTTAGTATCTCAAAGGGGACAAGCAATGATATGATTAACTCTGCTTTAAGTATAAGAAAACATGACCAATGAGGCCAAATGGTACCAGCAGTTGGTAAGAGGCTTATTTTGGGGTATTTATTGCAAAACAGTTGTGGCAACGTAAAAGAGGAGTTTGATTTCTCTATGGTTTGGTTTGTATCCACTTTGTACCCAGTTTTCCTTCATTGCTCTAAAAAGAAATAAGATCTGACTGTAAAGGCAGAACACAAGAGCTGAGAACCACGTAAAGTGACTCACAATCTCCCTTTGTCTCTCTCCCCCACCTCCAGCGACCCCCAAGGACATTTTGCCATTTAGAAAACTTTTAATGACATCTCTATCATTTCATTTACTCTCACCACAGTGTGAGCTCCCTGTCCCCCTCCTCCACTACCACAGCTTGTTCACAGAATAAAGACATGCTTTTAAAATTAAGATTTCTTTATTGTGGTGGTTGTTTTGGGTTTCAGTTACTATTTCTGCTAAGTTTTTATCTCCTTCGATACTTTCTCCTTTTTATTTGTATGTGCTAAATGTTTAAATCATTTATTTGTCAGTAGTGTAAAATAAAAGAAGAAAAGTTGCTCACAGCAAGAGCTGTATTTCACAGTAGTGTAGTATATAGAGGAGTTCAGAAATAATATCCTTAACATGTAGTATTCACAGAAAATGCAGTAGATACCTTTTAGAAATAAATATGCTCAGCTTTAAGTTACCAGACTGATTCGTGAGGATGGTGAGTAATTTCGTAGAAACATTTATTGCACAGCTCAGCCATGCTGCATCACTTGCAGGAGTCTGGTGTAATGGAAAAAATACAACTCTCAAATGAACAAATCTCAAGCCAGTAATATTCACCCTTTTTCATTTTCCTTTCCATTCATAATTGATTCTAAACTTACGTGAATCTTTCAAAATAACTGTCTTATTGATTGGAAGTAAGCTATAAAATGTCATTATAAGAGCCATTCACTTTTTCTCTCTGATTACCGTAAACAGACACTGATCAGGCAAAATGCTGGTTTTTTTTATTTTTCTTTTCATGTATTGTGTGCTTTGTACCTGTTACGTACGGAAAACAGCATGAGGAAAATGTCACAGATAGAGAAGTGCATTCATCATGGATGGTATCTTGTGTTCGTACAGCTTAAGATTAAAGACTTTATATCCATACAAAATGCAGAGCACTTGGTCTATACTGTGTTACAAAACTTCTGCCAAAGACTTTTTTCATTCATGTGTATGTAAAAATATTCTGAAATATAGGAACCCACTGCTTTTACGTGCATTTACATGCATTTTCTTATAATAAGATATAATAATAATTCCTATCTAGAAATGACTATTTCCTAAAGATAGGAACCAGTTTTTTATATGTGGGTGGTGCATACATACTGTTAATAAAAATATACCTGAATAACCGTCGAAGAAGCTTACGTTTTTCCTTTCTTTGGTAATGAAGGGCTCATTCTACAGCCATCCATTTTCAATACTTAAACCTTTGTACACTTGCAGAGAGTTTCTTTGATATGTCTCTGAATGATGAATGTTAAAAATAAGGAGCCCTAAAGAAGTTTGTGCTCTATATCACTATAGGAGTGAAACCAGTATATTTAATAGACACAGGAAGAAAGCTTGTGTTTGTTGGCAAACTGTTACTCTCAACTAAATCATCAGTGTGATTTGTGTGTAGGTGTATATAAAAATTCCCAGAGTTCATATTGAAGAATTATAAAGAGAACCATTTTTCAATAAACTATCCAATACAGTTGTATGGATTCCTGGCGAACTGCAGATGCTTGAATTCCTTTGGATCTATTTGGAAAATATTCAGAAAGAAGTGGTATGCTGCCCTGCAGTACGCCGAGTGAGAAGTGGTTTCCTGGAAGTAGCAACAGTTGTTGTCTTACTGTGCATGTCTGTTGTCTTAGCAGAATCAGCTGGAGAAACCAAATTAAAAAAAATAAATGGAAAATATAAAATGAAAGCAAGTAATGGAGAATTTTCAGTGTAATGTAGAATTTTCAGTGTTAGTTATTGATTTCTTTGATTGTGAGCACACAGGAACGCTGACATTCAGTATACCTAATTGTGGTTTTATTGACTATCATTTCTACCTTGTTTATACTGCCAGGGTCTGTTGGTCACTGTGACTGATGGTTTTCATTCATTCAAAGTCTTGCAGCTCTGACCAAATAGTCTTTTGTTATTTCTCTTCCTTTTTTCTTAATACAACCACCCTACCCTTTCAAGTTTTGTGTGCACCTTGACCACTGCTAATGTGGAAAATAAAAGCCTTGCAGCAATGCAAGGGACTCTAGAGGGACATCTGTTTTAAAGAAAAGTTGATCTTAATTCTTGGGAGAATTCAGCAAGTCATTTGCTGAAATCCCATCTTAAACACAGTTAAAGAGCAAGAGGTAATCAGATATTAGGTGTCAGTGTCAGTAACAACAGAAGACTGCTATGAACATAGGTACTGAAAATTTCAGTATTTTCTCAGTTCATACTACTTAGTTATTGGTTTATAGGTGTTATGTGAGCTATTTTTCATGTATTGCCCAATCTGATTACCTATGTAATGAGCAGCCACCATGTATTACAGAACATGGCACCACTTCCCTGGGTTAGCAGATATCCCAGAATCAGACCAAAGTGCCCAATCTGGAGATAGTTCTTAGTCTGTAAATAGGGCTGGACTTCTGTGGGGGTTTTGAGATGTGAAGAAACAAGGAAGAGGCATAGGGATGGGAAACATTACAAATTTTCAGGCATGGATGCCAGAGCAATGTTCAGAAGACGTGTGCATGGTCGGGTGAGTGGGGATCACTGTCAGTGCCCCTGTGCCTGTGGAACAGCCGTGTCCTCATCTGCCTCTTGCTGGGGCACCTCTCTTGAAAATGTTCTGCCACCTCTGTGCTTGCTATGCAAGGTGGGAATGACGTATAGACATAGTGTAGTGCTCCGTGGTTTTGTCTTTCTTTCCAATATGATTTGTGGTACTTCCCTGACCCAAGGCTGTTCAGTATTCTTCCCAAAACAGGTCCTGACATTACAATATTTTCCCATGGTGAGAGAAGATGGGAGAGATGTCTGTTTGATCCCCTCTACATGAGAAGAAAAATCTATTATGTGAAAAGATCCTTTTCCAGGGTCTTCTACCACCCACAGATAGTGCTGTGGAGAAACCAGAAACCCTGTCATATATAATTCCTTTTTTCCTTTTTAAAATCTAGTTATGTTGTAGAAAACAAACAAACAAAAAACCACCCAAACAAAACAACAACAAGAAAGAAACAAACAAAAGGGATGGTGAGTAATTTACTTTTTAAATAACACAAACATTGTAAGTCAAACATATTCATGTTTCTCCTCTGGTAATTTTAGTTTTCACATTTTTCTGGTGTATTATGTGGGAAGAAGTCATTAAGAGTTTCATGGTGATGATTACCATAGACTCATAGACTATTTTTACTAGCCTTTTTTTGCTGTTATATTTGCTACATAAGCCTAGTTTTATGTTATTGCAATGATGTTCCTTGGTGTGTTCAAATAATCGATAACAGTACAAGGGTTGTTCCACTGGGATCACATTATATAAGTTTATAATATACAATATGAGCTTTGATGTATACATGAAGTGTTTGCTGGTTTTCCCCCTCTTCTTAAATGTAGAAATTTCTAGTTGTGTTTATTCCCCTCGTCAGCATACTTTATCATATCAAAGCCTTTACAGACAGTGTAGAACTACTGAGTTATGTTTGGGTCATGTTTTGCAGTGTGCCCTTTAATACTGTAGCTTTAGAAATGCAATTTTCAGCCTCTGCTTATTAGAATATGATAAAGTATTCCTGGTCTATGTCCAGCTCCACTAATCTCCAGACTACACTTCATGAATTAGGCATGAAGATTTTAGTCAATGTGCTTTCAAAGACCAATGTTTAGGGAATCATGGATTTTCTACAAGCTGAGGGAGAGATCTATAATAGGAAGAACTGATTTTTAAACATCATATTCTGTAGAAGAAATGACCAGTTCTGGCTTGGAAACAGAAAACATTTTCTTTTAGAATACTCAAGAACCAGTTAAAAATGTACTGTAGGTTTTAACTTATAAAAGGAGTAGCTTTTAAAAATGCGTTGTAAGTACTGTATGGTGTATAGTGCCTCATACATATTAGATACCACATAGACACCTCCTGAAGTTTGAGTTAAAAAACAAGTCACACTAAAGTTGAATCAGTTTAGTGGTGTTAACCTACTCACTGATGGACGTTCGTCTGCTTTACCTGTGTACTGTTCATACACAGCAGATCCAGCTGTTGTGACGTCTGACACAGGAAAAGCAGAGGTGCTGTCAGTTGGAACATACGAATATAGAGTTTAAATTCTGTCCTGCTGCTTTAGCTTTCAATGAAGGTTAAGTCCAAATAAAATAAAGCATAAAGAAAAATACACAAAATTATGCATTCATAATGCTATCCAGTGTCCACTTGTGACCTTAATTATCTTTTGTTTCTCAGTAAGAGTCATCATCTTGATTTTTGTGAAATAAAGGCTCAAAGATGATTCATGAGCTAGTCATCTGGAGGAAGACCTGTAAGCCATCACTCAGACTTGAAAGAGCTGTAAACAGTATTCAGCTCACTGGGAAATGTCACCTGTTGGTACACTACATAGCTTGATTTTAATATTTATTTATTTAAGAGAAAGGGGGTATCAAGGCAGTATTAGTTTCATAACTTTTATATGCAAGAGTCTAGTGCAACTGTGTAAGCCAAAGTTTGTGGTGTTTGCACAGATCTCTCCTAGAGTGTAATGTGTAACCATTATCTTAGGAAACTGCAGCGCTATATTGCACAGTCTCATAGTAAGATATCTTTCTTGCAAGAGAGCTAGTTATGACATGGATGAGAAGGTACCGTTTCAGATGTTTTTGACATTGGTCTATATGTCTGAGTGTAGATAGTGTCTAGCACCTAGTAGTTACTACTGAAGTTATACTAAGAATTAGTAGACAGTGATATTTAGTCATTGAAGAATTAAAGGACAATTCTAACTTGTCTGGATGCAAATGGGAACCTTTCTGCCTGCACGAGAGTGCTGTGCATGATGAATACCACCAGTCTTGTCCCCTTTCCCCTGAGAAAGTCACGAGATGGAGAGATGGAGGGAGGAGAGCATGTCTGTGTGTTCACATGAGTGTTTTCAATAGTCTTTTCTCTCTCTTCTTCACTATGAAGTCATTTTACCAGAGTTGGTGTTTCTTCCACTTTTGATAAATTATAAAGAATATGAGATGCTGACATTACTTTTGTTTATTTGTTTGTTTGTTTTTTTGTTTTTTAATATTTGTTGTGTTTCTTGGAAGGGTAGAATTTTGCCAGCTCTAAGTCAGACTCGGGTAGTATTATCTTCTTCCTGTAATACCTATTGCATGTATATATGCATACATATATCCACCACCACTAACAAAGTGGTATGTGCACCTAGACAAATGACTAGAAAAAAAGACTACATGGTGGCTTTTGTGTTGTTGTTTTTAAAACATTCAATGAATTATCTCTGATAAGAGTGATTTTTAACATTGCGTTATGTACTTGAGGATGATCCCAGGAAACATAGAAATGTATGTCTCAGATTTGCAGTCTATTGACTGCATTGGCAATGCTTGAGATCACAGTAACAGACAACAACATGCAAGAGCTTTGTGCTCTTTTTCAACACCATGACAGCATCCCTAAAATGGAAATGAGAGAGCTGAATGTAAATTATGCCGGATTTTGAACACCAACTCACATTCTTCCATATTCCCTATAAAGCCAAGAAGAACGATAAGCAGGAATGTATCTAGAAAAAGTTTGCTGTTGGTAGAATGACTTATATTGCATTCCATCCTCTTGTTCTAACATTTCCCTGTATACTGCAGCCAGGAATCAGCCTGTCCAAAGGTTGTAGTACAGGTCCTTTCTTGACATCTGTGTAACCAGGGAGAAGGGAAAAGTAGAGAGGTAAATAGAAATCCTCAATTAATTACACAGACTTCATAATGCAAAAGTGCATTATGCATATAGTTTAATGTAGAACATGTGGACACATACATTAATACACTAATAAGAATAGGATGAAAAAATTGTGGTAAAATTGCAAACAGGAATAATGATCATCAGCAGTTCTTTCTTTGGAAAGCACAAAGGATTGAAGTAGCTATATAGTAATGGCTTTCTTAACTGACTCTTCAATTTCTTTTTTTTTCTCTCTCCTGTGGAAAAGTGGAGAAAGGTGAGATAAATACTGTATTGGACTATGCAGATCTCAGCTCTTGGGTATACTTCTGTGTTGAAAAAGCCATGCTGTGTTTTGCCATGTCATTCAGTTGTTTTGTTAGGAAAAAAAGAAGAAAATTATTCCATGCTTCACTCTGCTCTATGAGTTTGCAGCATAAGCCAAATGTTGGTTAGGACACAGAAGGGGAGCCTTTTAGGAAATTTTCAACTGGGAAATTTAGAAATTTAGTTTTACACTGTACCATGAAAGTTAATTCTGTTTTATTAAATTTGTTATTAACTTGATAGCCTGTTTCTAAAATTTGCATGAATATCTAACAAGTTAGTATAGATGGAAGGATCAGGAAGATCTATATGATAGTTCCTTGAACTAAAATGAAAATCTCAGAAAGTAATCATCTGCTAGTCATTTACTTTTTTTTTTTTTTTAATGGTACTTTCAGTGTTCTTTTAAAAATAGAAAGAACAAATATACCTAAATGATTAGATACTATGTTATCAAATAAATAGGTTAGGTGCTTAGAGCTACAGATAAGTATCTCAAGATTTTCAAAACAAAATTCAAGCAGCCCAGGAAGTTAAGCCACTGCGCTGCTCACATGCTTTTGAAAATCACAGTGGGCCCATAGCTTCCCTTTGAAGTTTCTAAATAGCTTTGAAAATACAGTCAGTGGTGCCTAAAGCCCAAGTATGGTAGGTGCCTAATTTAAAAATTAAGTTCCTGAGTCTTACTAGATTTCAGTGTTATTTCTACTTCTAAGTGCATGAATCACTTTTGAAAATGAGATATGTGCTTCTAAATCGCGTATTTTTCCAACAGCACCTTCTTTGCCTGGGCTTGCATTTGCCTTGAGGGGAATGGCAAGGAGGGAGAACAGGGACTCCTTGTCCTAGATTTCCAAAATTGAAATATCATTTATTAAAGCTATGTTGCACATACAATTTACCTGCCTAATGTTGAAACCTGCTTCATTTGATTGCATATGTAACTGGAGTAAACATTCTTGCGTGAGATTGTGTTGGCAGGGTTTTTTTGAATGCTAAGTTAGATGTACTAAGGTTCCTCACTGAGTCTTACTATTTGGTCTTAAATGATTATCTAAACTAGCCCTGCGTAACTATTTTAGCCCTTCAAGGGTCATTCTTTCCTATCCATTTTTTAGTCTTTTTTGGGCATACTATTGATGCTGCTAATAAAACTGCCTTCTTCAATGGGTTGTAGAGATTAGAATCTCAGATTACTGTAGTTTTTTTCTATATATATTACAGGAAGTATCTGTGCTATATGGTTGGAAAATGTTGGCATTGTAATGTCTTTTCCTGCATTTGTGGGCAATAATGGATTGAAGAGCATCTTATGTTTTTTTATTTTGCCAAAATCCATACTGGTTAGACATATGCCTATAATTCACGTTTTTATAACTATCATTAGAACTCCTGCTGATGATTAATAGACTGAAATTTCTAGGACTGGGTCTTAAAGAGTAGTCATCTAGAAATCTTTATGGAAGGACAAATAATAAATTGCTGTATAATATTCGTATTTATACCAAATATTTAATGTACTCTTTTGTTTTCTGACGAAGATGGGATAGTTAGTATAAGACTAGAGGAAGAATACAGCGGCAAAACTGTAATCCTACTAAAGGGAAGTGGGAGTTGGTCGCTACTGAGCCATCAGCCCCATCCATTTGGAGACAGCAAACCAGTCCCAATGCTCTTATCAAGTCAGATTTTCAGCAATAGTTGAGCATCCTATCCTTGTCTTCAAAGGAGATCATTCAGAATATCTGTAGGCCATGTTAGTTGTTTTTGTCATTAAGACAAGAATTATTCTTAAACTTGTATGTCATCGTAATGATCATATATATTTTTACTTTTTGGCTTGCATTCCATTTGGTTCTATCAGTTATTACAAGAACCTTATATTCTCCCATCTTCTCCATCATAATGCTCTGGATAAGCTTGAGATTCCTATATGCCAGCTGTAAAGATGTGCTGTTCTCAGGATCTTACCCGAAACCAGCTATTTTATTCTAGGTCCAGAACCAACATGAAATTACTTTTTTACAACAGCATTTTGGTCCTTTTGATGATTTAAACTAATCGTTTTCTTTGGCATGAAAATACAAAATGACTGTCAGACAACAGCCAAGACCAATTTAGTGGGAGTTGAAGCTGAAGCAAGCAAATTTATGACAGAAGGAAGATTGAAACTGGATTGGCAACTCTGTTTTTCCCTTACGGCAATTATTCAAATTATTTTCAGAATGCATCTTTGTTATAGGATTTCTTCTTAAGCTTATCTTTTAAGGCTTAAATGTGTGATAATATAAAGGTGTGATTTGATACCAAGAAAAGTTTTGGGGAAGGTAAGTCTTTGCTGGCAGGTGCATATGAATCTTGGCTCTGAAATATTCACTACATTTATGACTGTTTGCCAGGCTAATAACCTGCTGGTTGTCTGGTCAGATCCTTTATAATGTGAAAATTATGATCCAGTTAACATTACTTTATAACTATGCAGGGATAAGTAAAAGCTGTCATTTTTCTGTATTAAATTTCATCTAAATACAACGCTTCTGTAGTCTTATTTATATGATATTGAATTTTACCCTTTTGTCTCTGGTAAAAGCGTTGAATCTCAATTATTTTGGATCACCACTCCAAAAACTCTATTGTACTTACAGTTCTGTTTATTTTAGAACTTTATCCTAAATGAGCAGAGCTTGTTAGGTCTTAAAAGACACATACACATACATACACACACACACACATATATACACACAGGTTCCTCCACAGGCAATCTGCTGTGAACTAACAACTTAGAGCAGCAGGGCAGAAATTGAAAATACAGNAGCAATGTTGGGCTTATTTGTGCCAAAGTGGTTGTCAGCTTTTTTTGTCCTGTCTGTCCCTCACCAAGACTTCAACCTCCCTGTTACCACAGGAAAAACTTCCTGCTTTTTTGAAGCAGATATTTTTTGTCATCAATCCTGTTTGATTCAGTCCTGCACAAGTTTGATCAAGCCACATATCCTCTCACTAGGATCAATTCTAACCATGAAGTATAGATTGAAATACCTGTGTGTGTCAATTTGACAAAGAGAACAGAGGGTATATCTTTACTGGAACTGTATCACAGTTGACAGATTCCCCCCCCACCTTCAAGTATTGACAGCATGGGGGGATCACGCGTTGCTTTAGCTGCAGTCTGTCTTTGTAGCATTATGTCATGTAGCGTTACTAGTGTCCATGAGTGTCATCTTCTGCCAGGGTCCAGCTGGGCATGCACACTCTTTGTGTTTCTTATTTGGAAAATGCACATTTTAAGAGGTGTTAGAAAGAGCTAGAGGCAGGCTAAGTTAACAAACTGGCAAGCAATGGTGATTGGTAGGAAGAAACACATCTCTTGTGTGAATGAAGAGCCTGTCCTCTTTGTATCCCCCTTCATAGTGCTGCAGAAGCCTCTAAATGCACTGGGAGACAGCGCTGGGAACNGAGCTTGTTAGGTCTTAAAAGACACATACACATACATACACACACACACACATATATACACACAGGTTCCTCCACAGGCAATCTGCTGTGAACTAACAACTTAGAGCAGCAGGGCAGAAATTGAAAATACAGTGTAAAAAGTCAGTTTTTTTAAAGCCAATGAATTATATATATTTACTTTTNTGTTGGGCTTATTTGTGCCAAAGTGGTTGTCAGCTTTTTTTGTCCTGTCTGTCCCTCACCAAGACTTCAACCTCCCTGTTACCACAGGAAAAACTTCCTGCTTTTTTGAAGCAGATATTTTTTGTCATCAATCCTGTTTGATTCAGTCCTGCACAAGTTTGATCAAGCCACATATCCTCTCACTAGGATCAATTCTAACCATGAAGTATAGATTGAAATACCTGTGTGTGTCAATTTGACAAAGAGAACAGAGGGTATATCTTTACTGGAACTGTATCACAGTTGACAGATTCCCCCCCCACCTTCAAGTATTGACAGCATGGGGGGATCACGCGTTGCTTTAGCTGCAGTCTGTCTTTGTAGCATTATGTCATGTAGCGTTACTAGTGTCCATGAGTGTCATCTTCTGCCAGGGTCCAGCTGGGCATGCACACTCTTTGTGTTTCTTATTTGGAAAATGCACATTTTAAGAGGTGTTAGAAAGAGCTAGAGGCAGGCTAAGTTAACAAACTGGCAAGCAATGGTGATTGGTAGGAAGAAACACATCTCTTGTGTGAATGAAGAGCCTGTCCTCTTTGTATCCCCCTTCATAGTGCTGCAGAAGCCTCTAAATGCACTGGGAGACAGCGCTGGGAACAGCGTGTATAGTGCGTGGACTTCTTCATCGGGAAGATCTCTGTGGGATACAGGCAGAGCCTGTGAGAACAGGTCAGAGCTTCTGCACGGCAGTCTCTCTAAAGCTGTCAGCGTCATCTTTGTCAGAGTCCGGCACCATCCATCTCTGCTAAGACATGAGAGGAGGGGAAATGTATGGTTTTTTTTTAATTGCAAGTTAGAATTACAAAAGAAAAAAAGACCATGTGATACCAAATTTGAAGACTGGGAGCACATAGCTAGAAATAAAACCTGGAAAAAAAAATTAAAATCTTTCTAATAGGTATGTAAGTGGGGCCCCATTTGTATATCGATTTCCATTAGTGTTACACTTTAGGTAGCAGACAAATGGGGGAAAACTGGTGAAAGCAGGTATTCCTCTAGTGTGAAAGCATGAGGAGGAAAAGCCTGGCTTGCAAGATTCCTGACACATCTGTTTAGTTACCTGATAGCCCACTGTGCTTTGGGACCAAGGCTTGCGATTTCCTCTTTGGTATGTAAAATTAGGATAAAAGTGACTCTGTTTCACTTGTGTAAGAATCCATCCCTCAAAACCTTAACCTATTGTTAAGGTTATTCTTACTTAAAGGAAAGTTAGTTTAATCACAGTATATTGGCTTACAAGACCAGTTTTATCTATAACTCTGTTTTCAGCAATACAATATCCAGTCAACTTCATTAAGTCTTTATTCTGTACATTAAATTCTTTTTCTGTTAAGGGCTTTACAATAACAGTACATGACCTATGCTGACAGCAGCATACTAAAACATAGGCTAAATTTATTTTAAAGCTCAGATGTGAAAGGTCCAAAGATAGTCACACAGGTGTATTTCATCTTTCAAATGCAAAAAGCTCATTTGGCACATTCAAAGACTGAGTTTTCCTGTGGTTCGTTTGTGTCTAAACCCTTAAATTGTGCATATACATTTCAGCCATTCAGTGCACAAGTAGGGGCAAAAGCAACAACATATCTTTATATATAACCTTCTAAAAGGCTAACCTATCCAATGTAGTGGAATTCATATGCTTATATCACAACAGAGGATGTGGCTTATGGCTTTAAATCTATTTTTTCCTTTTAATATTTTTACCAAAATTGCATGAGTCACGTGCCATTTCATTCTTGACTGCATGTGGTAACCATAAAGCCATGGGAGTCTGACTGTGTGAGTCTGAAAGGACGTGTGTAGCACAATTAGCAAATGACTCCTAGCAAATGTACATTTTCTCTTGACAGAGAAGAATGATCTGCAATATTCTCAGCCCAGAAATAAGTGGGATTCAGTTTGTGGTATCAAGTTATATAGCAGAGGCAGGTGAAACAGGATTGTGGAGGTTTCCTAAACCATGTATTTGCTGTATATACTGACAGAACTAAGCAAACATGAAGTCATCCTAATTACTGATGAGCAAAGGGATATTTTCCACTNNNNCCTTTTTTCTTTTTTAAATGCAGGATGCTATTGTAGTTCAGAAAGCCCCGGGCAGCTTAGAAATCAGGCAAAAAATCAATAGCCCACTTGTTGAAGATAAGTGAATTAGCTTGTGTTGAATGTAACTGAGTACCTGAACACTTCAGTGAGCAGTCTTTGTTTTGTGAGAAAGGAGATTTGTAAGGTTTCCCTTCTAAGGACTGTGATGATGCACATCTCAGATTAATCAAGCTGAGTAAGAGGGAGTTGACCACTTACATTGGGAAATAAGTTCTGAATTTTCTTTCTTTCTTTCTTTCTTTCTTGTTACTAACCATAGCTCACAATGCAGAGTAGATTTCCACACATTTCAAAGCCGATTATGTATCTCACAGAAGAACTTTAGTGAACGATAACAAAGGGGAGCAAAATAAGTGGTATTATACAGTAATTTGCTATGGGCCAAATTAGAAATTTGTTTCCCACTCTACATGGGCCTGGGATTTAGTTCCTATTTCCTTGCACAGACATTACGTCTCTGACAAGCTCACCTCACATGTCTGTGTACTAACAGAAAAAATGCCTCTGTCCAGTGTGGTCAGAATTTTGTGCACAGACCATGTCTAATTCCTGTGTCCAGAGGCAGCAACCCTCGTTCCTGCTCCAGAGGGCTCTTGCTGGCATTGCCCACACAGAGGGCTGGCAGCAACTGTTTCCTGGCTGGCTGCTCTGACCTACAGCCTGAGAAAGAGCACAACTCTCTTCCCACTAAAACCAGTTTGCACTGATTTCTCTGTTATTCGTACCTGTCACTAAGATGCTGTTCTAGTCAAGCTGTTTCTGAGCCTCCGGCGTGCATCCAAAAGTGGAACAGAAATGCAAAAATGTTCTTATGCCAATATTACAACTTCCTGATCCTTGAGCTCAGCCTTAACAAGACAGAGAAATGGGAGGGCTCCTTGAAGTGCCCCCGGATATCCATAGCCCGAGAGGCTGTGGATAAGCAGCAGGGGACGGTGTTGCCTGTTGTTGGCAGCTCATGTAATTTCTTCTTGAATAATCAGTTCAAGAGACCTGAAGATGGTTGCATGGGAGGGATTCTTACCAGGACGTTGATCCTCTTGTGAACTGCAGCCCCAGTGCCACGGGGGAGACCCAGCCAGTCAGACTTGTCCCTGGCAGCAGTTGTCACATCCCTCTCCCTACTGTCTGAACAGGTCAAAACCATCCTGCTCAACTGCAGAGAGTTAATAGCAGAATTGTCACCCGGGCACATTAACCACGGGGTTAGAAGAGTTTAGATCTCAAATCAGCTGACTTTTTTTCATTTTTTATGTTATGTATTTGGAGTCAGTCTCATGAGCTTTTGAGACATAACCTCATTGCTTTCAGCTGCAGGGGTGGCAGGGCAGAACTACCAGTTATGGTAGTTAGTTATTTTTTTAAAGCAGTAACCTACTACTTTACTGCTTTGGACAGTGATCTACCTCATCCAGGCATCCTGAAATGCAGGAACTGTTTTCCACATACACTCAACAACCATGTAAGCAGAGGGCCCAGCGTACAAACAATGACAGACCTACTCTTTTCAGGCCTGACTGTGTTGCCCATCTGCTGATGATACATCAAACTGGCCCATTTCCTTTAGTCATACCATCCAGGGCTGGGAGGCGAAACTTCTAAATATTGTCCATGCTAGCTTGTTTTCAGCTAAATAAATCAGGTCTGCAGTTCTTCCTACGCGGTACGAAGGAGGAACCCTTACAGTTTCTGAAGGCTAAAGCCAGCTTTTGCCAGTTTAGCATTCCTTAGCTGTGGGAGTTTTGACAGCCTGAGACTTTAGCCAGGGAGAGCTGGTATCAGACACTTGAAGCTCTTTTCAGTGATGACATCTGGGAAGCGTTTCAGATGTGGCCTGCGCTCCAGCGTGCAGCCCATGGCGGCGGTGCGGGCCAGGGCAGGAGGTGCTCCTCGTCTCCCCTCTCCCACCCTATACTCACTTTTCTGGCAAGCCCTGCGGCTCAGGGTAGGCACCTGTAGGTACCTGTTCGTGCATTCCTGACGGCTGTAGAGACTAAGTAGGATTTTTCCTGTAATTACTTCTCCCAGCTGCTGGGGACACTGTGGCATCAGGTATGACAGTATCCGGGATGCCTTGTTCCCTACCCACCCTGCTTGTCTAGCAGTTTTCGTGAAACCAGTGCAGGTAACACCTTTATTTGGTGGAGAGAGTAGCCTGGCACAGAGAAGACAGTGAGAGGGGGGCACCAGAGGAGAATAGGATACGAAGAACTAACTGG
>VXAL01008675.1:0-24389 GCA_013399475.1 Chauna torquata
TCAGAAAGAGAAAAAAAATAGAATCCGTAACAATAATAATAAAAAAAAGTTATTCTGGTTTAAAAACAATCCATTCCTACCACACTAGGCGAGCAATTGATTGCACAAGGCCCACAAGTGGCTGGCCCAGCCGAGATGGCTGCAGGATGCTGCACCCCCCTCCAGTCCCCCACACCCAGCTAGGGCAGCTGCCACCTCCCAGCCCCATGGCAGTCCTCGGTTGGGTGGAGGAAGAGCAGCCCTGCTGGGGTGCAAGGCAGCACCCAAGTCCCGGGGAATAGAAAAAGAAAAAAAGCAATGGGGCTGCTGGCCCATCTCCCCCTTGTCCCTGTCGGCTGGGGTCTGCAGAGCATCCGTGCCCATGGGAGCCCCTCCAGTGCTGCCAGCGCCAGTGGATGCCCAGCCAGGAGGAGGTGAGCAGGCAAGCGGCTCCGCCCCTCATACTGAGATCTCATATGTGGTGCCCCCCACGCCGGAGACCTTCTTGACTCCTCCACGTGTGGGGCTGCTGAGGGCCATGGGCCCTGGTCCGGGGGCAGCCGGGCCCAAGCTCTTGGGCTGCCCATTGGACTTGCTGTAGGATGTTCTCATCTGCACCTCATCTCTGGGGAAGGAAGCAAGAACATGGGGTGAGGAGGTGAGCATGTGGACGGAGCAGGGCACCACGTATGTGGTGGGAGAGGAGCAATAGGGAAAAGGGGGAGGGGGACCCCAGCACAGCTGAGCAGCGGTGCAGCCCTAAGCTCCCTAGGGACATGGGGCATCTAAATGCCCCTCAAGCTCCCCGAGAGGCCCATGGGGTTTCCCACGATTGTGGGAACAGCACCAGCTCTACTCTGGCAGGAGGAAGATTTCCCTCACCCCCCATCCTCCAGGCACAGCATCACTCTCAAGTACAGGCATTTCGCTGCCCCCAGGTGCTGGTGCAGGCAGAGGGAGGCGGGCTGGGGGATGCTGGGCAGGGAGGGGACCACGTTCCCATGGAAGGGGCTGGCATACACAGGAGGCGAGGCCAGACGAGGGCAGGTGCGATTGGTGATCAGCCCATGGGTAGCCAGCTCCTTCCAGGGCACCCTGGCAAGGGTCATCCTACGCGGAAAAAAGGCACACAGTGTGCGGGGGAGCCAGTGCTGGTACTTACTTTGGTGCCAGTAACGGCTGCAAGGCCACCTCCTCCGTCTCAGGGACGCTGGCCTGAGACACTGGTTTTTGGCTGCTGTAAGACACGGATTTGCCCAGGTGGGGGGCGGCAGGCTGGTCGGGGGAGCCCAGAGAGCGCACCCGCAGCACATGGGGGGGCTCAGGCTTGCCAAAACGGGGAGGGGCTGGGCGGGTGAGTGGATTCTTGCCCAGGGGCGAGCGCTTCGAATCATCTGAGGAAGAGCTGGTGCGGGGGGCATTGCTGGAGCCTGGTGTTGACTGGATGCCTGAGTCCACCAGCCCCACATCGTCCTCCCTGCCTGGGGCCACTGGGGTGGGTGGCTGCTGGAGCAGCTTCTCCCGCTCCTGGATGGAAGCCACGATGTGGCGGGAGAGATTGTCATAGCGCACAGGTGAGGGTTCGCGGGGCGGTGCGTGCTTGGGGGAGACAGCGCTGGTGAAGCGGCTGTGCAGGTCGGTCTCTCTCTGCTGGGCGATGCGGGCTGAGAGGAAGGGTGAGGTGTAGCCCACTGGTGGGTCGGGCTCGGGGCCAGCCTGCACCGACTCAAAGTCAGGGCTGTCAGAAGGCGTGAGCAGGCTGTCATATGACAGGCTCCCGTTGCGTGTCTGGTTCACCAGGCTCTTGTAGGAGGTGGAGGTGGTGCCCTCTGAGCGGATGGACTGCAGGTGGCCGGTCTCAAAGCCCGTGCCCTGAGCTGACTTGAGGCTGGAGGAGCGGGAGCCACTGGACAGTGGATCAAAGTGAAAGCTCTTGCCGAAGGTGGGTGAGCGGAAGCTGTCAGGCTCCAGGCTCGGCTCCGAGCGGTAGCTGGGCTTACGGCTGCTGTCACAGATGGAGTTGGGCTCCTTCAGGCTGTTCACTCGGCTCAGCTGGGGGGCAGGGACACAGTAGAGTCACTGCTGGGAAGACGGGGACCCCACAAAGCTCACAATGCCCACCCCAAACTCTCCCCCCTCCAAAAGCCACAGCCAGGAGCAAACAGCATCCCTTCACAGCTGGATCTCCCCACATGGCAGAGCCCTGCATGGGTGCTGCCTGTTGCCCAGCTTCAAGAAGGCAGCCACGGGCGCAGCTTTACCTTGGCGCTGGTGGAGTGGGGCAAGGCAGCTGAGCTGCTGCTGCTGCTGTAGCCAGGCCGGTACTTGTACATGGTGGGCGTCGGGGGGCTGTCCTTGCCTAGCAAGCTGCTGTCTGCAGGTGGGGGAAGACAGAAAGATGCTCACACACATGGCTGCTGCCTGAGGCAGTGCAGAGGAAGAAATGCTGCGTGGGGCCCTCCTCTCCCTTCCCCAGAACTGGCTCTGAGCCTGGGATGGACAGACCATGGAGGTGGAGGTAAAAGGGACAGGCTCGAGGGGAAGCACTCCAGGGATGGTCGAAATGGAGTGGGATGGAAAATTGGTCCCCACAGCACTTTGTTTTGGGCAGGCACTTCCCTGTCCCTGCAGCAGCCCTGGCCCAGACCAAGTGGGACCCGAAGATCAGCAGGGCCACCCCACAGACCTGCTGGCTGACATCCCGCTGACACAAGCATCCCAGTCCTTTTCCGGGCAGCAGGGCTAGCAGTGCTGCACCCTGGCAGTGAGGGACAGGGATGCTGTGGGAAGCAGCTGTGCCCAAGCTCTCCCATTTACATCCCACCTCTCTTGCCAAGCCCACGCAGGCATCTCTGAGCACTGTTTTGCTGGCACTCAGGGAAGTAGGGAAAGCGAGTCATGCAGGCTGCAACAAGCACATTCTTTGCCACCAAGCCAGGCCCGCCATTCCTTCGCCTCCTTCATTTGGGCTATGCTCCTGTGTCCACCTACAACACAGCGGCTGCAAGCCTGCCCATTGCAGGCCACCGCATCTCACAGTGGCTCCAGACAGGCACGTCGCTGCTGAGGAGCAGTCTCAGCTTGGCTTCCTGCTCCTCTCCAATGGAGCAGAGCTGGCTCTAAGTATCCCACAGGCTTCTCCAAGTGCAAGGGCCATGTATACCAGCCCAGAGAGACAGGCAAATCCTGCCCCACGATGCAGTGGTGCTGACGTGCTTCAGGTCTGCCCTGCAGCCTGTTCCTGTGGCCCTGGCTCCTGGTCTGCGGCGGACCCACAAGGATCGCTGGGCACAGCCCTGGGCTCCCCTCCCAGCGGCTGGCTGGGACCCTGCATGCCTTCCTTACCCTCGTTGGTGGCCAGGGTTAAGTGTGTCCTCAGGCCTGTGTAGCGGCTGAGGTCTGGCTTAGGTGGGGGTGGCGGTTCGGCATCAGCAGACTGGCTCTCCGTCACCTCGAGGCTTCCTTTGGACTGCAGAGACAAAGCGCAAAGGATCAGAGGGGTGCCGAGGCCTCAGCCCTCCCCTTGGCAGGCAGGGAGCATGCAGTGGCGTTAAGGAGGCTCTCAGTGCCCTGGGGCCCATCCAACTGACTGAGCGCTTGAAGATGGTGTGTGTCCCAGGTGCTGGAAAGTGCTGAGGAACCGGGACCTCCAAATGATTCTGTGAGGGCGAAGTATGGGACAGGGAAGGGCGATGGAGGGTGCAAAGCCTCATGTGGTCGCTGCCACATGGGAGGGACATGGTTTCTGTCTCGTGGGGACACAGAACAAGACGACATGGAGGGGGACACGGAATGTGACAAGGCTCACTCAGTTCTTTACTTACAGATGCAGGCTTGCACCCCTGGGCTCCATGGAGGACCCCTACGTGGGGAGTGCTAATCCCCACCTTCCTTACCTTCGTCCTCTTCAGCTCTGTCTGGATACCGTTGTCCATGATCTTGACATGGATCTGGCCATCTGACACCTCGGGACGCAGGAAGGGGGGTCTCACCAGCACCATCTGCTCAGCCCTCTGGCGCCCAAGGTACCTGGTGAAAGCCAGGGAGAGGGCAGAGAAGAAGGTGAAGGCCTGCAGCTGGGGATGGTTAAGTTTTCCTGGGCATTGGAGAGCTGGGGTGGCACTGCCATGCTGCACCACGCTTACCTGGGGGCTGGGGAGCTACATAGGACCCGGCTGACATTCTTACAGCAACCATTGGTGAAGGGGTTGACACCACCTCGGAACTTGCCTGTCACCTGCAGAACGAGGAGCATTGTACTGGGGTGGACAGTGGCCATGGGAGGTCTCTGGTCCAGCCTCCGCCCTCAGCAAGGCCAGCCAGGTCAGGTTGCTCAGGGTTTGCCTAGCACAGTCACAAGTATCGCCAAGGATGGAGATTCCCCCTTTCTGGGCCCCTGTTCCAGTGTTGGACTACCCTAATGGGGGAAAAGTCTTTCCCTAATGTCTAACTGGGAACTGCCTTGTTTCATGTTGTGCCTGTTACCTCCTGCCCTTCCACCGCGTGGGCTCCTGAGAAGAGCCTGCCTGGCTCCTTCTCAACAGCCACTCCTCAAATGGCAGCAGTAAGATCCTCTTTCTCCAGGCTGCACAAACGAGGTGTGCTCAACCTCCCCTCACACACCACTTGTGTTCCACCCCCAACCATTCTGGTGGCCTTCCCTTACCACAATCCACTCTGTCCAAGTCTGTCTTGTAGCGGGAAGCCCCAAAAGGTACCCAGATGTGGTCTGACAAAAGCTAAACATCCCCACAGCAGCCCAGCACACGTACCTGTTCATTGGTAGTACGGCCCCTCGCCACGAGCACCACGTGGAACCCAGTAAGGCCAGCGACAGGAATGAAAAATAAGCTCGCCACGCACATCACCGCCATACTGCCAGCAGACAGCTAAGGAAGAGCCACAGCCTTCCTCCACTGCACACTGTCCCCAGTCCCACCAATGCCCTCGCCCTTCAGCCCTCCCTTCTGCAGCCTTGCGGAGCAGGGAACACAGAGGATACGTGACAGCCATGCGGACACCAGAGAGCTCCACTTGGTAGAGGACGTAGAGCAGACCGAAGCCAAACACCCCCATGATGTGTGTGGTGAGAGACAGCAAGAAGAGGAAGAAGTAACGGTAATTCCGTCGCCCAATGCAGTTGTTCACCCAAGGGCAGTGATGGTCAAATTCCTGTTGGTGGGGAGAAGACACAGTGAGGGGCTTGGCTGACAGTGCTTCTTGCCTGCACTATGGATTTTTTGACTGATGGTTCAACTCTATGCTGAAATAAAGATTCATCGAGACCCAGCGGTTGCTCACCTCCACACAATTGTCGCAGACGCTGCAGTGGGAGCAACGTGGCGGCCGGTAGAAGCGGCAGGTTGCACACCATTTCATGCGCACCTGAATGCCCTTGATTTCCACTGTCTTGTAAAGCGGAGCTCGGAAGTCGTCCTCCTTGTCCTCATCTTCCTCAGCTAATGGGGAAACACCAGCACAACCGCATGTCAGGGCATGGGGGATGCGAAACCAAACCCAAGCCAGCCTCCTGCCCTCCCAAGCTGGAGATGCCCAGCAAAACCCTCCTCTGTCCCACTGCAAACACGCACCAGGCCCATCTGATTGTCACAGGGACCACGGAATACAGGCAGAGGAGGGGGAAGCTCTCCCAGGCCCTGCCCCAAAACCACAACACCTGTCTGAGCCCAAGGCACCCCATACAAAGGTGCCAGGATTTATGTGATTTTCACCACTTGATCCTACCAGCTGGACCACGAACCCAGACCAACCTTCCCAGTAGCGTGTCACCATCTGATCCCATCCAGGCAGGGCACGGGGGGTTCTCCCCAGGCCTTTTATGATCACGTAATCCTCTTTACCCCTCTATCCTAGACAACTCCCGAGCTGAGCCACACTCACCTCGTGGGAATATGCCTGGGTCCATGAAGGTGGCCATACTGAAATTGGCCAGCACGAAGAGGAAGACAACAGCATTGTAGATGGGAATGACTGGGGAGACGTAGAGGCTGAGCCACGGGCACCTGCAGACACAAAGGCTCTGAGACACCTGTCCTACAGGCAACTCCTTGGGCGCTTTGCAGGGCAAGCCATTCCTGTTGCGCTTGGCAGTGGCCTTGGCAGCTCACCTTCCAACCAGGACGGAAAGGTCCGGGGGGAGCCTGCCAGCTTTGGAGTGGCAAGGGGGCTTCTCCTGGCACCCCCTGGGCCCTCATTCTTCCTCACCCCCACAGCATCTCCTTCCTCAGCCCCAGTAATCATTCCCATTCTTTCACACTCATCTCGCTGGGGAGCTCTTTGGTCAGGGGAGCAGTGGCCAAATCACCCATTGGAGTGGGTGCTGGAACCAGATGGCCATTCTCTCGCCTCCCAGCTTTTGTGGCACCCTAGGTGCGTCAGCCGTCCTCCATGGACCTGCCCAGGAGCATCTGCATGGGGCTTGCACAGGAAGTGCTCTGGCAGTCATCAGAGAGCATGGAACAATGCTCGCCTCTTCCTGCTGCAGCCCTGCCGCAGCATGGTGGCCCTGCCCGACAGGCACAACCAGAGCCAGCTCCCATGGGAGCTGGGACAGCCAGTGGCGAGAACAAGCAGAGCCAGTTGGGCTGGCAAGAGCTGGGGGGCTGTGCTGGCATGGGAGGGAGCGTGCTCCTCACATGGGCTGGCGGCGAGCTGGCCACTGGCCACCCTAGCATCACCCTCCATTTGTCACAGCAGCAAGCACAGGCAGCAATGGGGACCCCACGAGGGGATGCAAAACCAGCAACAGCTCCAGAGCTCCTGCTCCTTGCATCTAGGAGTCTGAACCCAGCCTGGAGATGCTGCCTGGGGGACCTCACTGTATGGGGCCGGGAGCAGAACCACCACCAACCACCCTGCCCTGGCCAGGTGCAGGCTCAGGGCAGCGGGCTTCCCCCTCAGAGGCGCCAGCGTAATTCCCTAATCTGCTTTGCTGCTGGGAGTTTAATCCCGAGGATCTAGGGCAGCATCTGTCCCTCTCTTTCCCGGACACCAATAAACACAGATGGATTTAGGCAGCAAGAACGGAGGGGGCAGAGCACAGTGCTCGGCGAGCAGGGTGACATATGGTGTCAGCACCATAATCCTCCGCAGCCCCCGAGCAGGTAGCAGTGTAGGGACACATGCTGGTCCTGTTCCTCCTCCGCCACCACCTGCTGAGACTCAACTGGGAAAAGCAATCCTGGCTGCAGCCAGCCTCGCCCAAGGGTCACAGCAGCCGGGGCATGGGTTCCACTGCCAGCGGGGCAGCCCATCTCTTTGTGAACACGGTGCAGCTGGCAGGAAACAAGGGAAAGCTCTTGGGCAGAGGGTGACAGCCTTCCACATGGGGCAGCGTATGGGGCACAGGGAAGGTGCTGGGTGGCCTCCAGGAGATGACAGGGGTCTGGGGCAGAACCACCTTGGTACCCAGCTGGCAGGGAAGGTGAGCAGGGCACATGGGGCACCACACACGGCTGCATATCCTGGCCCTTTCCTGTGCCCACGGACTGTGGAAAGCAGTGTCAGGCGCTGCTCTCCTGGCACTTCCCCGCTGGGATGGTGGGGAGGGGGCTCCTTCACCGACACGGGACAGGGAGCCCAGGGCCGCTGGGGCTGAGGTGGCCAAGACAACACAAAACACATCGGTGGAGCGAGAGTGGCCCCACACAAGGCAGGGAGCAGGTCAGCGCCTGGTGGGACCAGGACGAGCACTAGCCCTGCACTGAGGGGTGGGCAAGCAAACACAACGAGCTGCGCTGGACCTGCAGCATGGGGCTGGGGCCCGGCCAGCCCCTGGGGAGCCTCCCATGCAACCTCACTATGCTCACTACAGGAGCACTCCGAAGGCTGAGCGAGCCTCCCCCACGCTCCTCCTTCCCCCCAGGGCAGAGCGTGGCTCCCTCCACCCTCAGCAGCACCTCCAGCCCCTGCACACCAGACCACGGCTGCACTGCACTGCACTGCACACTGTCCTCCCAGAGGCCTCCTCCATCCCCTCACACTGCTTGGGAACCTCCTGAGCAGGCCACTGGGATGGGAGCCTTGCCTGCCCGGGCACCTTGGGCGATGCCTCCGCACCTTTACCTATCTGGGACAGCATCTCCCTGGCATTTCACCAAGAGCTCTCCGAGGAAAGGAGCGGCTCCCCTACAGCCCATGCAGCACCAGCCATGCCGGCTCTGCCTCCCGAGGCAGCCTGCCCTGCCATCCAGCCTGGCAGCCTCCACAGAGCGGGTGCTGCCAGCCCAGCTGGGACAGGCCGATGAGGAGACCACCTCTCCACAGTGCAGAGCTTCAGCCCCCTCAGAGTTTACCCACCTCAGGGCTTTGAAGGACAGATGGGGTTGCCCTCTGGCCTTGCTGTGTGGAAGCCCCTTGTGAGAGGGGTCTCTCTCCTCTCCTGCCCTGTGCACCACACACAGATGGTGCCAAGGGGAAGGTGGCCCTTCCTAAGGTCACTGCCCCAAGGGCCTGAGGAAAGGCAGAGCCGAGCACCCCAACTTGAAAGGAGGCTCACAGGCTCCCAGCTCTGCTGAGCTGCAGAGATGAGATGGGCAAAGGAGAGGCTGCTCATGGGAGAGGGGCAGAAGGTAGGAAAAGCCATTTCAGAAATCCAGAGCAAGGAGCTTCTCTCTCTAGGTAAGCAACGTCCAGCTCAAATCTTCACTTGAAAGGCATGGAGGGGAGCCAGAGAGACTCGGTCAAGCCACATCACTGGACTCCAGTTGTTCCCAACATAAATGCCAACAGCGGGGCTGAGCCAAACATGCTATCCAGATCCCCAGACAACAGACCGTAGCAAGGCAGGAGATAGACAAGGCTGCTTCAGCAAGGGCCAGCACAGAGGAGAAACTGTGGGATGAACATGGAAGGAAGGAGCTGGCCTCTGGAGGAGGGAATACCTCTCCCATCATCTCCAAGGTGTCTGGGCACCCAGTCTTTCCTGTGCAGGAGAAGCCCAGTTCCCACTGTGGACAGGTCCCCAGGCACGAGAGAGACTGACCCTTCAGCTAAGAAAGCTGTCAGAATCCAGACACCTCAGCTCTGAGGAGGAAGCAGCCATATCTTTACAAGGGAGACCAACAATGCCAATGGCTCAAATGGAGAAGACCTGCCTGTGGACATCAAGGTAGCATGACCCCCGTCAGTCCAGCTCTGCTCTAAGGGGCTGTGCTCAGCTGCAGTGTGTCCTCCTCGGTGCCAGCTCGAGCCTGCATTCTGAACAGCCACGAGCCTTAAGGCAGGAGCACGATTACTTCAAGAGCAAAGCTGCCAGCCCGACACCGCACTTCAACAGCGGATTGAACTTCAGCCTTCAGGAAGGAGAATTGATTGGAGAAGCTGGTGTAGTGCCCTGGGGCCAGCTTATAACCCCTGGCCTTATCAGGTCTTGCTAGATGCCTGCAACTGGATAGACGAGCTGCCAGAAGCTGTTCTGTACCCAGCGAACTTTACACCCTGAACAACAACAGGCCAGGGACGCACAGCCACACCAGGCTGGCATCTCAGGAGCCAGGCCATGCCCGATCTGGCAAGCAGGAAACCCTACCCAGGACCACAGGAATCACAGCTTATGGCACCAGTCTCAGGCTGAGCACTCACAGGCCTCGGGGGCAATGTCAGAGCCTCCTCCCCTGCCCTCCTGTCACTCCCCAGCATGCCCAGCCTGGGAGTCCACAAAAGGCATCAAACCCTCCTCTGGGAAGCAGGGATCCTCATATTACACAGCCCACACCCAAACCAAACCGCTCACTGGCCCGTGGCCCCAGACACCAGGGCGTCCCCTCCCTGAGAGGGACCTCCCCACGGCAGGGAACACGGTCCTCCAGTCCTCCACAGATACGCCACATGCAGCAGAGGGAACAAAGGTGGTGCTGATTCCTGCTGTCAGCAGCAGCGATGCGTTCCTGCCTTTTGCTCTCCGGAGCGGACATAGCACTGCTGTGTGTCCTGTCCCAGCACCGGGACACACTGGGGAGCAGCCTCCTGCTCCACCAGCCAGGTGAGGAGGAGGGAGGCTGTTCTCCGCTGCAGCCATGCACATCCTGGAGAACTCGGCAAGTTTGCTCTCCAAGCTCGGGTGCAAAGCACACTCATCTCTGGAAGAGCTGTTGAGACTTGTCTCTGGCAGCACATAAGAGAAATCAGGGAAACTCAGCAATCCCAGCCTGCCAGGCAAACTGAGTCACATCTCCATCTGAGACAGGCTTTTTGCCACTCGTCACACCAGGAAAAGCCCATCTCTCCCCAGCCTGGCTCCTTCTCCCCTCCGCAGGTGCAGGGCCACCCTGCAGCCCCTTGCCCTCTTCCTGCAGACAAACCCCCATTCACTGCGAGCGCTGCACGAGTTCAGGCCCTACTAGCATGGTGTGCACCACGGTGTGCCACAGCCACCACCGCGCTGGGCACTGCCACGTCCTGCCCTGGCGTCCCCGTCTTTGCCTGTCAGCGCTGGAAGAGGTGAAAGCTCCTTCCCTGCACAGAGCAGGGAGGCATGCTTCTCTTGCAGCCTTCCCAGCTGCGAGGACAGAAGTAAAATATAAGGCTTGAAGTTTTTTGAGACAGACTGATCTAACTGCAAGAAACAGAGCTGTGAATGCATCAGGAAGCTCGGGAGACAGACATGCCACCAGCAAAGCCCCGTGGAAAGGCCCTCAACACCCATCCCATCGGCTCCTTCCCAGGCGAGGAGGGCAGGGGGCGACAGCGAGGCACAGCAATGCCGCTGCCACGCAGCCCCCGAGCCACAGCAGCACGGTAGGGAAGCTGCGTGGGGCGATTGCCACGAGCAAGAGCTGAGACAAACACCAAGTGTTCAGAAAGCCCCCACAAAGGGATGGCCAGAGGTGCTCACTGCCTCCACAGGGAAGCAGAGACTGCGCGCTAATTGCAAGTTGGTCATGAGGAGCAGTGACCCTGGCAAGGGAAGAGGAATGGACGGGTGCAGGAATGGACAAACCGACCCAAAGAGGGAACTCCTGGCTTGCACCTGCCAGTGTTCAAGCCACTGACAAGTCAGAGGCTCACCCCTTGCAGTGGGAGGATGGGAACATCCCCTGCTCCCACCTTCTCACTCCGGCCAGCTCTTCACTCAGCAACACCATCCTCAATTGAACTACCATGTGTTCTGCAGCATCTCGTAATTAAATTAATCAATTAATCTTTGGCCCAGAGATAAAAATCCTAGGCCAGTGTGGATGGACCAAAATAAAAGCACCTGGCTGATACACTGAAAATGATATCTACAGAGAGGAACGTGAGCAAAGCCTTTCAAGATCTCTGCACCAAATGCTGGCTAACTTCAGCCAGGGACAGGGGAGCCACGGGAGGTGTCGCAGAGCCAGGCATCCTTGTCCGACACTCCATGCTCAGCTCCCCAGAGCACACGCTTCAGGGCCACTGCCACCAACGCAGCCTCGCAGGCAGCTCTGCACTCTGCAGCAAGTACACCAAGCGATGCTTCTGAGGGGCTGGGCTGACCAACAAGGGTGAGCACGGACAGACACACAGCTCCAGCCACGCTGCTGGCTGTCACCTGCAGAGACCACAGGGCAAGAAAGAGGGGCGCAGAAAGTCATGGGGAGCCAATTCCACAGGTACTCAAGCAAGAGGCAAGCTTCATGTGTAGATTTACACACCTTTCTTCCTTCCCCATGCTGTGCAGAAATAGCTCCAGGAGCACTGCAAGTCCTGGGAGCAACGCAATTCCCTCCCCATCCCTGCCAAATAACCTGCGTGAAAGTGTGCTGTGCTTTGCCACTCTGCTTGAGATTTAATTTGATGTTTTAAAGTAGGTTAAATAACATCTACTGACCTACAATTCAAGCGAGTCTGCCCAGGTGTTCCTGCTCTGAACAAACCTGCTCGGCAGCACCATGCCTGACCACAGCCATGCCTCGCACAGCCACACACTGATAAGCAGCTCCCATCAGCTCTGGCAGCTGTGAGAGCTCGCATCTGGGCAATGCAGGGTTTGCAACAGCCAGGACTGGGTATGTGGGGTAGGGCTGCCACTGGTAGTCCCCTCCAAATGGCAGCATGGGGCCCAGCATGACAGAAAAGAGGTGCACTTGTCACCCCAAGCACATTGCCACGCACACCCACTCCCTTCTCTTCTCCTTCAGCTCCTTGAACCAGTAGCACAGAACTTGCTACTTTCTACAAGCATTTGACAGCCCAAAGCAGCAAAACCTCCAGCCTCGAAGCTGCCAGCGACAGCAGTCTGATAGATGTCCTGGATCTTGGCTCAGGGACACCCTGCACGCTACTGAACGACAGCACCAGCTGCCTGCCTTCACTGGAAGGAGTAAATCAAACCAGCTCTGTCCTTCAGTCATCAAATGACTCTCTTATTGCCCGGTTGTTGCCATGTGTTAAAGCTGCAGTGACCTTCCAGCCATGGATAGCTTCATCAGAGGGAGCAGCAGCAAACCCCACCCTGGCCTTTCTCCCTCTGCTGTGAATGGTGCAGCTGCTGCGTTGCTACCTCCCATGGCTCCGACTGTGCTGCCTATAATCCCCCAGCTCTGCCAGCCCTGTGTGCAAAACCGGGCAGCAAAACCCCAGGCTGGGGAAAGGACATGGCGCACCCGCCGCGGCTGCGGGCTCACTCATGAATCCCAGCTCCCTCCCCAAGCAGTCTTGGCTCCGCAAGCTCTGCTCTGCTGCAGGGCTGGGCGGGAGGATGAGGAATCGATGGATGGGATAAGGAAGGAAGGGTTGTAAAGCTGAGCTGAGGCTGGCTGCAGGAAACTGTCACCCACCGCCTTCCTCTCCCCCGGTGAGTAGTCTGCACACCCTGGCGCTGACATATGATCCCAGCACTGCTCACACCCCTTGCACATTGCCACCACGAAATCCTCCCAGGCATTAATACAAAAAACTTTGGTCTTGTTTATGGATCTCTCTGCTGTCCCCCCAAAACCACAGCTCTCCTCTCACACGCTGGCCCCAGGAAAATGGCACGGCTCCATCAGTCCCCGCAGCTGTGCTCTGACACTGCTGCTTGTCGTGACATTTGGCAAGGCTGGTGCTGCTCCCCAGGACAGCGCAGGGCACACACGACCCTGCTGCCAGCCCGGCCGCTGGAGCTCAATGCACAGCCAGCTGCCTGCCATGGGGCACAGCCAGTGCCAGCAGTGCCTTGGCACGGTAGGGTCCTGCCTCCACACCAAGGCCAG
Organism: Chauna torquata; assembly: GCA_013399475.1. Lineage (NCBI taxonomy): Eukaryota > Metazoa > Chordata > Aves > Anseriformes > Anhimidae > Chauna > Chauna torquata. Next base: position 13,161 of record VXAL01008675.1, read on the forward strand.
CCCAGCTCAGCCCTGAACAAGCGTTAATAAGCTGCTGTCAGATGGGAGGGGAGATGTTAAAGTGAGCAACAGCCTCCCCTCTCCTAGCCTGGGGTGCTCCCTTCAGCATGGCCTGGCCCTCAGCAGTGACCACGAGCATCTTACACCCTGGCTGCTCCCCACCAGCCACCTGCTACGAGGCCAGCACAAGTGCCTGCAGCGACTCACAGGCAGGCCAGCTCCTCTGGGTCCTCTCCAGAAACATGAAACCCTTCATGTTTCCTCAGGACAAGGCTGACATCAACAGCAGTGAGAGATGCATGCAGGGGTCAGAGTGCTTCTCCTTGAACTTTCCTTTGTTGCTCACAAATCAGTTACAAAACTACAAAAATAACACAGAGCCTGCCCCAGTCCACCAAATCACTTCGGTTAGCTCCAAAGGAGAAAATTATCTACGTCATTTTCTCCATACGGGTCACAAGCTAATTCCCAGCCCAGATGGGGCTGAAAATTGCCAGTGAGAGGAGCAAGTTATGCAAACATCCAAAGGCAGCAGAAGAGTGGCTGCCAGGAGCTGAAGCGGAGCGGTGGCAAGGTGCCTCACTGTCATTCACCACGTCCCATTTCCTCTGGCTCACCTCATGGGAAAACCAAGTGAAACAAGCGCAACCCAGCTGAGACTGAAATCCTCCAACGGACTGCAGGGCTGCTGCAATGCTTTCAAACCCTGTGTCCATCCCTTAGTGTACAGAGTGCAACATCTCTCCCGCTATGACAGCCCTGACAGGACGTTGCAGCTCCTCCACCAGATAACTCCCGGGACATCCCTGCCCCCTGCCCTGTACCTGAAGTCGCCGCAATGAGCGTGTTAGGTCCGCACGCCTCCCTTCGCCCTCCCCACTCTCTGGTCAAGTAGCTGGGACTCACGTGAACGCAAAGAAGAGGGTGGTGGCTCCCACTAGGAAGATGGCAGCAGCTGAGACCGGGACGTATTTGCTGGGTTTGAACCTCTTTCCAGATGCTGCTGGCATGTTGGAGCTCTGGTGGGGGATCCGCCCTGCAGCATAGCCCAGGCCCAGTTGAAGTCAGAGCAATGCGAGAAGGGGAGGGGAGAAGGAAGGGGCCAAACTGCTACCCAGCGTCCTGGAGCAAGCTCTGACCGGAGCAGGCAGTCTGGAGAAGTCCACCGTGGCCCAGAAGAATCCACACTACTCTCTGCCCCACAACAGTTCACAGGTAGGGAGGGAGGTTTAAAACTGTTAAGAATTCAGAACACAGGTATGGATTTAAAACACTTAAAACAGCCGTTGGGGCAGGAATGCTGAGAGCTTCCCTTAGTTAGGCAGCAGCCTGCAAAAAGCAGGTCCCCATGCACATTACGCTGGTAACCAGATATCAAAGAGAAGGTGAGCTTTCTGGAGCAGGGCAAGAGGGAGGTGGCAAGCGCGATGTGCGAGATGAGGAGCTGGGTGCACCCTCCCACTGAGCAAGCACCCTGGGAAAGAGCAAGATATTGGTAAACTTCTTGCAAAAAGCCGCTCTGGGAGTCTCAGGAAAGCCACTTCTCTTTTTCAGTCTGTCCTCTGATATCCTGCAGCCCCCTCTGGTTGCTTGCACAGGAGGAGGGGGTTGTCTCACAAGCAATCTGCCCAGCTTCCTCACAACACTGCTCTGCCTTCTTGTTCACCTCCCCCTCGCTGGAGGCGGCCACAGAAACACTCTCCCTGATTTCACCAGAATCTGGGACTGTCTGGCTGGCGGCGGCCGTTTATTTTTATTTATTTCTCTCTTGACTGTTAAAGCCGAGGAACAGCTGGTGCAAGGTTGAGCTGTAAATCCTTTCTTTGCAAGGGGGGCTGGAGGGGAAGGTCCAGTGGATTGTGCGTTTTCACCTTCTTCCTTCTTGTTCTTTTCTCCTGACTCTCAGGGCCTATTCAACAGGCTTAGTTTCCACCCCGTTGTTGTGAATCAACAGGAATTTCATCAAATCTTTACTGTGGCAACCATTTCCAAGCAGCACAGGATAGTTCACTGAGAGATATGGAGGAGAGCTTTCAGGGAGTGCTTTTACAACCCCAGAAGACAATTGATGGTGAAAACAGTGCTGAACAGTTCTGTGTCGCCCATGGTCCAAGTAGCGTGGGGGCAGATCTCAGTTTGTTCCAAATTGCTCCATTTTTACTGAGTGGAGGGGAGGTAAAGTTCATCTTCATTAATCCATTCGTTTGTTTAAAAAACTACATAAAATCATTAAAATTTGACATCAGGTACGCCACACCTCACCTAGAAAAAGGACAAAAATAAGTTAGCAAGGCAATAGAAGAGAAACAGTCATGCAAAAATACTCACTAAAACAACACCAAGCTTTCCAGGACAGCGGGAATGCATTTATCTGAAGAGGGAAACAGAGGCTGGTAGATGTAGAACCCTGTCAGCAGGCAGAAAGCTGGTGACTTCCAAGCCCAGCTCTGACACAGACTGATGCCGTAGCCCAAGGCCTATCACCTCACATTGGCGTTCCTCATCATGTCTGCAAGCCTGGAGTAACAACTGCCCCGTGGAGGCTGTCATTAGCCAGGGATCCAGGCTGCAACTTGCCACCTCGCTTCCAATCCCCGAGGCCCTCTCCTCCCCCATTCACTGCAGAGAAAACCAAGCTAATCAACCTGCCCAAGACCATGTAAGAAATCTGTGCTGAGCCTGGAATAAGATTAGGGACCCTAAGACTCCTTGCCCAATGCTCATACCTTTCTACAGTTATAACTCAAGCCCTAATGCTATGAAACGTCTGCTCCCTCGAGGTGAAGGGGCTAATCAGAGGCTTAGAGACTTAATATGAGGGTGGAGACTGCAGGAGGAAGAGGCAGGCAGGAATCTCGTCCCATTCCCCCTGAGGGTACAAGACTGGAGAGGCTCATGGAAAACACCAGTGGCCTGACCAGAGAAGGGACTCGCAAGACCCAGACTCTCACCAGATAGCCCTGACTGGTTTACGGTGCCTTTGAGAACGTCACCCCTGATTGATCGTGAGGGTGTAGGCGGGAGTGTCAGATTACTGCAACGCAGAAAATATGGAAAAACAAGCCCTTCTAAAAATGGAAGCAGGAGGCACCAACCTGCCCCAAACTTCAAGTGCTCATGAACCCCTCACAGCTCAGGGACGAGTTGGACACAGATTATATTTCATTGATTGTTATTGTTACAGCAACTTCTCAATTTATTACACACTCACTGCTTCCTTCTTCCATCACAAGGCCTCTGTTATGCCACAGATCCCAGACACAGAACCGTAACAACCCATCCACTTTCTCAACCTGATTTTGTCCTCTTCTGCTTCTCAAAGTCTTTTCTTAGGAGCGGACAGGGAAATTTTTAGAATCACAGAATATCCTGAGTTGAAAGGGACCCACAAGGATCATCAAGTCCAACTCCCAGCTCCGCACAGGACCACCCAAAAATCAGACCAAGACCATATGTCTGGGAGCGTTGTCCAAAGGCTTCTTGAACTCTGGCAGGCTCGGTGCTGTGACCACTTCCCTGGGGAGCCTGCCCCAGTGCCCGACCGCCCTCTCGGTGAAGGACCTTTCCTAACTTCCAGACCGAACCTGTCCTGATGCAGCTCCACGCCGTTCCCTCGGGTGCTGTCGCTGTCACCAGAGAGAAATCAGCACCTGCCCCTCACTCCCCTCGTGAGGAAGCTGCAGGCCGCCACGAGGCCTCCCCTCATCTCCTCTTCTCTGGGCTGAACAACCCCAGTGACCTCAGCCGCTCCTCACACGTCTTACCCTCTGGACCCTTCACCACCTTTGCAGCCCTCCTTTGGACACTCTCTAACATAAGAACATATAAGAAGAAATTTAATAAGAAATTTTATAAACATATATATAAAAATTTANACGGCTGGCCCTCCTGGCTGCCAGGGCACGCTGTTGGCTCCTGTTCAACTTGCCATCAACCAGAACCCCAGATCCCTTTCTGCGGGGCCGCTCTCCAGCCTCTCATCCCCCAGTCTGTATGTACAGCCAGGGTCGCCCCTTCCCAGTGCAGAACCCGGCACTTGCTCTTGTCAAACTTCATGCGGTTGGTGATCGCCCAGCTCTCTAATTTGCCAAGGTCTCTCTGCAAGGCCTCTCTACCCCCAACAGTCAACAGCTCCTCCCAATTTAGTGTCATCTGCAAACTTACTCAGTACACCTTCCAGTCCTACATCCAAGTCATTTATGAAAACATTGAAGAGAACTGGCCCTAGAATGGAGCCCTGGGGAACCCCACTGCTGACTGGCCACCAGCCCAATGTAACCCCATTTACTAGAACCCTTTGAGCCCTTTAGTGCTGACTAAACACTCATGAAGGTTGAGAGAACTGCAGCACAAAATTAAAGGCACATTTAATGACAAGAATGTATTACAATTAAATCAGTTCAGTCACAAAACAAGGTGTCAGTCTCTTGGGCTGACTAATCGAGAAACTACTCCCACTGCAGAGGAGCTCTTCCTTTGCAGAAACAAAGCCGAACTTTTGAAACCAAGTTTTTTGCCTTTGTGACTGAGAGGAAACCTGGTAGAATGTGAGCATGATGTTCCTGAACCTGCCAGTGGAAAGCTCTAGTTTCACCTTGGGGTAGCTCTTCACTGTGGCCAGTGCAGGAGTAGAACAGAGGAGACAGTCACCTTCCCCACCAGGTGCAGAGCTACCTGGGGAGCAGCAGCTCCATGGCTTCATTCGGACACCTCCCAAATGCCAAGGGGCAAGTGTAACACCGCTCCCCCAGCACAAAAGATGGGAGCTCAGCACTTTGGGGAGCAGCCCAACACCTCCCAGAGATAGCCACTGCTGTGCCATCGCTGAGCAAGGAAAGTCATCATCACCTGAGCCAACTGCTGCTGCACTACAGATGGACAGTAATTCTAGCGATAGGCTACTCTGAAGTTTAAAGATGACATCACTGCTAATTACTTCAGCAGAAACAATCTGCTAACATGCTCATCTGCTGTAACAAAACACCCCAGCCCTTCTTGAAAGGCTCCACCATGAAAACAGCCACACCTCAAATCCAAACAGATACTAGCAAATTTAAGTTTTTCCCTGTGATATTCCTTCTCCAGAGACCTTCCACTTCTCCATCCCATTCCTTACGCAGCACAATCAGTGCTCCCCTTCATCAAGATGAGATGCTTCCCACAAACATTTCCCTTGAAACCCAAGCTACCTTCCCCAGACTGAGGTCCTGCTCAGTTCTTCCTGAACTGTTCCCAAACCACCACTTAATGATAGGTGCCTTAATTAAAGGGCTCTAACTCCTCACACAGGGTGATCTGGCATCCTGTGGCATTTGCAAAGGTCCATGTGTAAGCTCAGCTCAGTACAGAAATGAACACCAGGCAGTGCAAGAGTGAGCTCCCCATCAAAGAGCGCAAGAGTGAAGATAGAATCATAAAAACATAGAATATCCTGAGTCAGAAAGGACCCACAAGGATCGAGTCCAACTCCCAGCTCCGCACAGGACCACCCAAAAATCAGACCAAGACCATATGTCTGGGAGCGTTGTCCAAAGGCTTCTTGAACTCTGGCAGGCTCGGTGCTGCGACCACTTCCCTGGGGAGCCTGCCCCAGTGCCCGACCAACCTCTCGGTGAAGGACCTTTCCTAACATCCAGTCTGAACCTGTCCTGATGCAGCTCCATGCCATTCCCTCAGGTCCTAAATTGCTCGTGGGACAATCTGCCTGAGCAAGCACCAAGGGAGAGATCCCAAGCATCATCACTAGCAACACCCAAGCGAGATGTGACACAAATATAATCCCCGGTTCCTTGCTGCTTTTGCCCAACAGTAACTGCACAACTCATCAAACCTACAAAAAGGCTCCTGCGCTCATCTCATCCAGCTTGCAAAGCCACTGCCCAGCTCAGAGGCTCCCTTTCCAAGCCCCACAGCAAGCTGATCTCCCCGTAGCCCATCGGTGCCAGTCACAGACCTGCTGCAGAAGCCACCTTCCTGAAGAGGCATGGCACGCAGCCCCACCAGCCCACGAGTCAAGAGGGGAAACTGTGGCCAGGACATCTGTGTGTCCCAACCACAAGACAACAGGTCTGATCCTCCCACAGTTTGGAATACTCAGGTTGCAGCTGAAACACTGTGCTGGATGGCACAGCAGGCTGGGATCTCTGCTGTGCAATTTTCAAGGTATCTTCTTCTCTTTGGGCTAAATCATGTGGCTTACTTAAACCTGACTGTTCCTGTCATTTACCTTGGCATCCAGGAGAAACATGAACTATAAGCAAATTCCACCCTGGCTTCCCACAAATTATGCTGATTCAGGCCACGTTCACACCAGTTCTCCCAAACAGACAGTCTCTTACCTAGCCTTCTCTTTCTGCAGTCCTGCAATCTGTCTATTTTTAATCTCTCCCTTCTTTCCAAACCCTTTGTCTCTCTGGTCACTTTTTCCCTACCCACAGAGGCCATTCACACACCTCCCTGCTCAAGAGAGCCCCCCACTTCAACTCGCTTACCTGAGGAATACACGTGCTCTGCTCCTGTCCCCGGTCCACTCTGTCCCCTCTGCCACTTCCAGCCCAGCGGCTCCTCCTTTCCACGCTTCTCAGGACCTGCCCTACTCCTTCCTCCTCCCAATCAAGCTTTACTGGGCTTGTGTGTCACCGATGACTCCCTTTTCCCTCTCCTTTGGGATTTGTGTTTTTCCAATCCTTGCACCCCTTTCCTAGGGTATTTTCCTGGCTCCTCTTGTTCAGCACAACTCCAGGCTTCCCCCTCCCCCATGGGCTTGGCAGCACCACCAGAGGGTTCCTAAACCAGCCACTGCCTCGCTTACTCTCCCTGGTCTCACTGCTAGCCTTATCGTCTGACAGTGTCTCAGCTGCTCCCCAGCCTTTTTCCAATACTTCAGTTTTCCAGAGGCAACCACTTATTTCCAGGCTCACTACCACCCCATTGGCTCCTCTCCCCCTCTGCACCTGCATTCCCATTTCCCATCTCATGGGTTTTCCTCCACTGATACGAGGGGCAGCTTCTACCTCCCCTCACCTCTGTTTCTGGGGACTTTACATAATTCTCAATTCCTTCCCTCAGGATGTTTTCAAGTGTTACTGCTGCCACCTTCCATTCTCTTTCAGTCCAAATGTCCTTTTCTTGGCTGAGGCCCTGCAGAGTCTCACTCTAATTTCCTTCTCTTCCAGCACTTACTTCTTGAAGCCCTATGCTCTTCCATTCCTTCGCCCTGTGCTTTTCTCCCTGCTTTACTCGCTCTGAGACAAGCCCTGTGTCGCCCCAAGTCACCATTTTCTCTAGCAATCTATCCGCATGTAGCCCAAACAATTTTTTTTTTTTGCTTTGTGGCTCAATCTTTCTGAAGCATCAGACAGGACAAGAAAACATGCTTCACCATGCTCTTCCCATCCTTGTTGGGTTAGGGAAAACATTTGTAACCATCTCACACCATTCCCTTGCTTATCTCAACTGCCATCAATAAGCACTGCAGTTCCTCAAAGTGCTCCTAACCCTGGAAGAAGGAAACATGCACGTCAACGTTACATGCTTCCCTTGACATGCTGCCTTTCATTACCGCCCGGGGAAAGGAGCTTATTGGCATGGAGAGGAGAGAGTTCACTCTCAGTTAAGAGTTCCTAAATGTGCGTCAATTCACCAGCTGCAACTGTGATCTGCAGCTACCTCCCTAGCCCAAACCAGTCCTGCAGAGTTTCCATGGAGCAGGTCAAACAGACAAACAACTCCTTCCAAGTGATGCAACTCCTGGTCAGGGCAGATCCAGGATCACAGAAAGACAAGATGTGCTATACCTGTTCCCACCTTGTTTTCATTACCTACACCAAGGAGTTGCTCAGAGAAGCCAGTCCCAGAGCTGATTGCTCTCTGCTGCCCTGAGCCTTGGCACCTTCAACCTCTCACAGCTAAACCTGAGCAAGGCGGCCAGCCCAAGATCAAGGACGTCCCTTTTCTTCCTCCACAGGGTCCTCAGCTGGTACTTATGCCAGAACAAAAGAGTTACACAATCACCTCTCGTCTTCCACTGAGACTCAAGACTGTCAACATTAGGAGAGAAAGAGCAAGAACATTCTTAAACCTGCCAGGCAGGAGCTGGCAACACAACTAGATGGGACAGAACGCCTCACTGTGCAGGCCACCAACAGCAGTCCATCACCAATCCCTGTCACCTTCCCTGCCTTCCAGCAAGGAGAGGTACCGACGGCATCAGCAACATGCGCCAGCCAGCTCCCCTCTGCCACAGAGGTCACTTCAGTCACAGAACCTGGACAGCGAGGAGCCAAGGAGAAGTATTTTTTCAGCACAGACAAGAGGACTGGACAGTAGTTTCTGAGATGCGGGCTACAAGTTAAAGAGCAAAACCATTATTGCATTGAGAAAGGCTTCATGTCATCCAGCTGGCTGTCACACGGAAACGTAAACACTGTGACTCCCACAGCAACGTGAAGCTGCACGCTTTCTCCATATAAGATGATTTTCTTATCATCCATCACACAGTAACACAGAACTCAGGCCTTATTGCGCTCAGCACTGCACAGAAATATGAGTCCCTACATCAATGAGACTACTTGGTGATGATTCCTGCTTTTAGTTCATGAGGAGAACGCACAGCAATGCGTACCAGATCCATGTGCTCTGCAGGGAAGTTTGGAAACCTGTCCAGAACTAGGCTTCCACTGTCTTCCTTGTAGTTTCAGGGGAAATAGCCCAAATTTTGCGTTATTTCATTTCCGTGCATTCAGATGAACAGTTTTCTTAAGGCAAACAAGATATAGAGAAGGGACAAATATTTTATTTCAGACAGCTAGCATGGCTGGCATCCGCTCAGTACTTATCCCCTGGCCTGGCTTACACCACTCCCATTCGTCTGCCCATCTCAGTGGTTTACATTGGAATTATCCCCATTTTATGGACAAAACAGGGAAGAATGGCATCTCATCCACTGCACCCATGTCTCACCTGATGCACTGCAGTTGTTTAGAATAAATGCAGCCTTGCTGCCATTGCATGATCAAAAGCAGCAGTCAGTGATTGAAACAACTGGCACAGCAACAGCCGTGTGAACATCCCAAAAAGGCCTTGTCTAAAATCAGAGCTAATGGTCTCCTGTTAGACCCATCAGCTCCACCCAATTACCACCTTCTCAACCTTCAGGCTACCTGTACCTCAGAAATCAACAGGAACAAAGCCCTCTGCTAAAGAACAACATCTCAGCTGGAGGTAATGATTAGATTAAGCCCACTAAGTTGATCAGCTCTCCTCACTTTGATCTACACAAGGCTGTAGTTGTATTTTATACCCCAGAAAAGGATCAGTAGCACCAAACGCAGAAAGGTGGCTTCCCTGAACACCCAAATTCAGACATACAATGGAGTGAAAACTGGAAGCTCCAGGGGAAAACACTTCCTAGGAAGTCACCAGCAAGGAACACTGGAAAGGCCGAATTCCCCCTCTCCTGAATCAGCGAGATGAATGGGGGTGGAGCTCTGAGGTTTTTATCTCATCTCAGGGAAAAGTAACCAAATACTCAGATGCAGTAATTTGGGATTAACACATTTCATGTTTATAGTTTGGAACTGCTTAGCATAAATCAGGTTGAACACCTGCCAACGTAGCCCATTACATCACCAAAATCAGAGAACATTGTGCGGAAATGTGTTTCGAGGAGGAATTCCGCTCCAGACAAGGCAGCAACACATGGGGGCAGGGCTCTGTGTCCAAAGACCAGGCTTTTAACTTCTGGTCACTGCCAGGCCGTAAGAACCAAAACCTGAGAGTTCGGACACAGGCTTTTAAAAAATAAAGTTGCTGAGATTTTCTCAAAGGCGCTGTCAGCAGCAAGGAGAGCCCTGGCTCCAGAAGTGTGTCCACAGGAAGGTTTTCTGCTCCAGGCCACAGCTGTACCATGCACCCAGCCAGGACAGAGCCCTTCACAGCCTAACACTGCCCAACTTGGGGTTGTGACTACAGCATGCAGACACTGAAAAGCAAAAACAGTTCATGCCAAGACAGCAGCAAACAGTAGCGATCTCTGATTAGCCGTGCTGCTGTCCCACTCCTCTCAAACACAAGCACTCTCAATCCTCACGACACTGCTCCCCTCAGGAGCATGACTGCATTGTATTATTCCCACTGCCCAGACTCCACACTTGCTTTAGGTCACCCTCAAACTCCCCTGGCCCTGGGCAACATCACCCAGCCCTTCCAGAACACGCTGCGGTCAGGTCTGAGGCCCTCAACACAAGAAGGACATTGACCTGTTGGAGGAGCAAGTCCAGAGGAGGGCCACAAGGATGATCAGAGGGCTGGAGCACCTCTCCTAGGAAGACAGGCTGAGAGAGCTGGGGTTGTTCAGCCTGGAGAAGAGAAGGCTCCGGGGGAACCTTACAGTGGCCTTCCAGTGCCTAAAGGGGGCCCACAAGAAAGCTGGAGAGAGACTCTTTGTCAGAGAGTGCAGCAACAGGACAAGGGGTAACGGCTTTAAACTAAAAGAAGGTAGGTTTAGATATTAGGAAGAAATTCTTCGCTGAGAGTGGTGAGGCAATGGAATAGGCTGTCCAGAGCAGTTTGGGATGCCCCATCCCTGGAAGTGCTCAAGGCCAGGCTGGATGGGACTTTGAGCAACCTGGTCTAGTGGGAGGTGTCCCTGCTCTCGGCAGGGGGGTTGGAACTGGATGATCTGTAAGGTCCCTTCCAAACCAAAACATTCTGTGATTCTATGGCTCTGGTTGTGCAGGAAGGACACGGGGAACGTGGGGAAGACGGATTTCAGGCAAAGAGCTTGCGGAGAAGAGGCCGGCATGCACAGGGCACGGCAGGAAGAAGACATCTTAGCCAGGCACAGAAGGAAGCAAGTTCCTGTTAAGGAGGTGCTGCATAATAACCCAGGCCATCGGGCAGGGACGGGCCATGGGCAAGGGCAGGCAGCGGAGGGCAGGGAGGGCGGGGAGCAGCAGGGCGGGGGACCCGGGGCCGTGCAGAACGGCGCTGCTGAGCCGCGGCCACCGGCGGCGGTCAGCGGGGGCAGCCGAGGGGGTGTCCCAGTGCTGAGCCGTCGCTCAGCGGGGCTCACGGGAGCGGCGGCGGCCCCGTGCGCCGGGAAAACGCCGGTGCGTGACACCACGGGCAGGGGACGGGGGCCGCGCAAGGCGCACACCGGGGCGGTGGGAGCTCGCGGGAGAGCACAGCCAAGGCTCCACGGCCCAGCCGCTTCCCGGGGAGAGGGCA
>VXAL01008679.1:0-10989 GCA_013399475.1 Chauna torquata
TGGGCTGCCCCGGCGCCGCCGCCTCCTTTGTCTGGGGGGAGCGGGACGGAGCGCTCCCGCCGCGGGTTTGTCCCTGCGCTGTCCCGGGCCGCTCTCCTGTACCGCGGCCGGAGCATCCTCCGCGGGCAGGCGCGGGCTGCAGCCCTCCTTTCCTCTTCTGAGAAGGGAAAAAAAANAAAAAAAAGAAGGCCGCGGAGCCGCGGGGACGTCGTTTGGCCCCCGCGGGGTCCGGCCGGGCAAGAGGGTGCGCGGGGGTGGGAGCGGCAGGGCTCGGAAACCGCGGCGGCGGGGAAAAGGCAAGGGAGACTGCGGCGCTGGGAGCGGGCGCAGCGCCCGTGCGGAGCCCCTGCTGCTCCCGGCGCTCCTGGCCACCGCTGGCCTGCGGGGAAAGCCGGGCATTGGGAAGTCGGGCGGCTGAGGCCTGGGGGCTGGGTTTTGCCGTTCAGAAGGGGGCTAAGCCCGGGAAGGCCTGGAGGGAGGAAACTCCTGCTGCAGAGGGGAATTATTCAGCTTCTGCTTTGTACCGACACCTTCCTACCCGCTCCTCTCGTACCTTTTGCCTCCAGCCTTGCAACCAGGCTGTGGGCGGCCCCGGTGGAAATGCGGGCAAGAGAAGATGGTCAAAGCCAGGTTTCGGAGGCCAAATCACTAGGAAGCCTGCTGCTGCAACAGCCGCACCACTGAGTTTACAAGGAGCTGCCTTATTTGCATCACGGCGCGATTAAAAACACACGGTTTGAATAATAGCCCCGTCCTGCAGCTGGCCTCACAGGAGGTGCGCTGGGGATGTGCGGTGCTTGCCAGAAGGGCTCTGCACCCCACAGCCACGTCCTCGAGTAGCGCCCTGCTCCTGCCTTAGTTAATTAGAACCGACTAACGTTTTAACAGGTTCAGGATGGGATAATTTACACCCAAGGGCTCTAAGAGGTGTTGCTGAAAAGTTCTGCGGCTCTTATGTTAATACTCCTGAAAAACAGGAAATTCTGTGGAATTTGGAGCATCCCCCATAGGTGAGACCCGAGGTCGCCCAACAACCTCCACAGGCGGCACTTGCAGCTCCTCAGCTTCCCCCAACCCCACCAGCAAGACCCTGTGCAGCACAACCCTCCTCCCAGAGCTCATCTGGTGCTGGGGGCCACAGACTTTTTGCTCCTGCCACCGTGCCATGCCCAGCTGTGCACCCTGCAAGCCCTGGGTCTTGTCACTGGGCTTGTCCTGCCTTGGACATCCCAGCTTCAGAGCCTGGCCCAGAGATGGGGTTGTGGCCGAGGAAGTGCCCTTGCAGCCAGGGAGGGCTTCGGTCTTAGGGTGCTCATTGCCGCAGGGTCTTGTGGCCTCTCTCTGGGTTTCATGGGGCTTTCTCTTCAGCTTCAAAAAGCGAGCCTGTGTGCCACTCCATCCTTGCCGGGCAGACGGCTCAGCTAGGTTTTATTGGCGTAGTAACAGCAATAAAAGGTGTCAGCTCTCACTACAGACCTCGTCTTCCTGCTTTCCGCGGGCCATCCTGACTACAACTACGAATGCCTGTGCAGCACCTTTGAAGGCACAGCTAAAAGATGAAAACTTCTCCTGTTGGCCCAGCTGCCACCTCCTCCTCCCTGCTCGCACCTCAGGGACAGAGAGGAGCGGGGCGGGAGGCTGTTGTCTCTTCATTACAGGCTCACAGGTCAGCGTTTTGGACCCAGCCGCAGTGGTGGTTTTTGTGCACTGGGAAGGGGGGTTTGCTGGAGGTTTTGGGTTGCTTCGCCTTGGACCTTCCATGGGTGGTGCCACAGGGAGCTCAGAACCAGGCTCTTCCTCACCATATACTCCAGAAGGCTCTTTTTTGGGAGAAGTGAGGCATCACCTGTGGTGAGAGGCAAGGGAGGCCGGGCTGTAGCAGGAGGTGTACAGTCAATACGCTGCCCTTCTTCACCCGGTCGTCAGCATCCCTTTGGCCCAGGAGAAGTCACCATGGAGCGACAAGGATTTGGGATGACGGGGACAGAGTGGGGAGGAGATCCATGACTGTTCCTGCTCCTCAGCAGCTCCAGGGCTGCCACGCTGGAGTCCCAGCTCCTTTATTTTCTGTCCTCCAGCTCCGCGATCCCCAGGTCTGGCTTCAAGAGGCGCTGAGCGCTCCTAATTGTAATCGCAGACAAAGAGAGCCAGCCTTTGAAGACGGCACATGCTGCGTCTGACAGCACGTGCCTGTAGACGCTGACAATGCTGACAGCAGCCCTGGGGACAGGGGAGCTGGAGGCTGGGGTGGCCGCCAGTGCCGGCCACAGGATTTGGCCCCAAGCTGCGGGGAGCAGCTCCCCAGCCCCAGCTCAGCACCCCCAGGCGATAGCAGAGGGCGATAGCAGCCCTGCTTGATGAGCTCCACGTTGGCTGCCTTTGGAAGGAGGCCGTTTCCGTAGCACTGGCCGCAGCACGGGTGCCGTGCAGCTGCACACAGCGAGGACCTCCGCTTGCCCAGCGCTTTGCATCAAGCCTTTGTCTTCAGGGGACCCTCAGCCCCGTGGGAGGTTTTGGTGCTGCGGCTCTGCCATGGCCAGTACCGGGCTTGCATCGAGGTGTGCTGGTGTCACACTGCCATCTCGGGGCTGTCATCCCCCCTGTCCCTGCTAGTGAGCGTGCCCCAGAGCATCTCTGCGGGTGGAGAGCCCTAGGAGGTGCAGGTGGCAGCTGGGACACACTCATCGGGGGGACATGGGGACTTTCCCCCTTTCCCCGCATGTACTTGGGGACGGACGGGTACCCGCCACCTCCAGGAGACCCAGAAAGTGACACTACAGCATGACCCAAGTGACTAGGTCCCCCCTACCCTGAGCAGGGTGAAAAGGCCAGTGGCTACCAACCCACGTCCCATCGCCTGCCACCAAACTCGGGGCAGGGGGAAGCGCTTTGCCACCCCACCAGGAACAGCCCCGCCGTGGGTGCGAGGGTCCCGGCTACAGCATCTCGGCGGCAATCTCTTGCTCAGGTTGTGCCGTGCTGGATACGGCATCTCCATGGAAACCCTCCCGCTCAGGCTGTGCGGGCTCGGGAGATGCCATCTCCACGGAAACGCGGCGGCTGTGCAGGCCGGGGATGCACAGCCGGGCACCGGGAGGGCTGCAGGTGCCCCGGGTGCCCCTCGCTGCGGGGTGGCGGGGGACAACTGGTCCCACCACTGCGGTCGGAGGGAGCCCTGGGAGGAGGGGATGGACAGGTCACTCCCATCCCCGGCACAAGGGTAAGGAGGCACAGGGAAATTTGGGGGAGCTCTGCTGTGCCGTTCTGGAAATCCCCTGATCCAAGTAAGGGAGCGGCGCGGGACCCTCTGACGGCTACGGGGGCCCTGTTATGGCCAGGGGCACCCCGGGCACACACAGGCATTCCCACAGCATTGGAAGCCGGGGGGCCTTCACTGGGGGCTGAAATTTCACCCTCAGAAATAGCCCGGACGAAATACTTTACAGGTTATTTATAGCCTACGCTAAAAAAAAAAAAAAAAAAAAAAGGAAGAAAGAAAAGAAAACAACAACAAAAACCTCTTTATTTGTTGATTTTAAATCTGCCTTTTCATTTCTTTCAGCTCCTGCTGGTCTCGAGGGATGGCTGAAGCCCAAGCATCGGATGGCTGAAGCATCGTCATCGTCCCTTCCTGGGGTCCCTGCAGGGTCCCTGCCCCGGGGCAGCTCGGAGGCAACCCCAGCGGAGCCGCGCTGCTGCTCCGGAGCAGCACCGGGCACAGCAGTGCCAGAGGAGCCCGGGCTGGGGAGCACGGCTGGGCTCAGCAGACGCTCCCTGCCGGCCTCGGGAGCGGCTCGGCTGCCTTCGCCCAGGCTCCCTGCTCTGTAAACCTGGCTTTGACGTAGCCCAGAAAGTAGGCCAGTAAGAGCAAACTGCAGCCGCTCGCAGCCCTCTCGAGGGACGCCGTGCCTGTGCGGCGGGAGGGAGGCGTGTGCATTAACAGCGCCGCTGCTCTCCAGGGCTTCCGCACGCCAGAGGAGACAGCCGGCAGAGGAGGGTGTTTTTCTCTCCTCCCGGTGCCTTCAGACTTGCCCAAGCCAAGCCCCGGTGCAGCGATGCGTGGCGGCGGGGCAACAGCGTGCTGCAGGAAGGGGATCAGACTGGGGAGCGTCCGGCCCCGTCTCCTCCCTGCTGCTGTGGCAGCTGCCAGCGGGCATCCCCGCCATCCCCCTTTCCTGCAGCATTTTGCAGATCCTGATTTATTTTTTAATTAAAAAACAAGCACTGACATCCCTGTGCCCTGCAATTTTATTTCTGCGGGGATGTCAGAGAGACACAACCTGCCCTTGATGTGGGAGTGTGGCAGCAGCAGGAGCAGGTGCCCGGAGTGCCAGCACGGGACACAGCGTGTCTGCAGCAGCAGCCCTGCTGCGTCTGGGTCCCTCCTGTAACTCATCCCAGCAGCTCACACTGATGCTTTCTGCATTTATTTTGAAAGCATTTCTGGATACTGGAAGCCCCAGTTCAAGCCCAGTCTGGCCCAGCGCTGCCCTTCTTCGCAGGGTCAGGCACACCCAGCTCTGCAGCTTGAAGCTGTCCCCTCTCAATGCCATCTGAGCATTGGCCACACTCACACTGCAGGACTGACCAGCCAAAACTTGGCATGAAGCTGCCTTCAAACGGAGGGGCTGCATGCCAGAAGGTCCCGGTCACTGCTTCAGGTGGTCACAGCTTGTGACAACCTTAAGGCCACTGCTCTGCAGGGGCATGAGCCCCTTTCAGGCTTGGTAGCCTTGGTCCTCTCCAGGATCAGCACCTCAGGAGGTCCTGCCCTGGTGGCTCACAGTGCCATTGCCACCCCAGCCCTGTAGCATTGCTCTTGCTATGGGACAGCTGGGGAGATCCCAGCAGTGCCACAGGGACCTGGCTGTCCTCAGCAAGCCACCCTGCCAGGGCTCCCAGAGAGGCTGGAGCTGGCTGCAGGCGCACGGAGGTGCTGCACACACCCTGCGCCGGGCACTGCCTTCCCCTGGCCCCGGGGTGCTTCGGGTTTTACTAAAACAAACAAGAACAAGCCCCCCCACCCCACCCCCACCCCCGGTGACGTCTCCAGGGGCTAGGGATGAAGGTTTCCCACAGCGTTTCGGGCAGCCAGAGCAGAAGGAAGCTGGGGTTTGAGCTGGAACCACCAGCCCAGCGAGGGGCTCTTTAGTGTCATGGCACGGAAACGATCGCAGCTTCCTTTCATTTTTTCAGCCGTGTCGATTAGAACAACGCAACTGTGCCCCCATCCGCGGCCAGCGTTATGCAGCAGCCCCGGGGCGCTGCACAGGGCCAGCAATGCCCCAGCTAGACCCTGACAAGGACACAACACATGCAGTGCCCAGCCCCGTGTCCCAGGCAGAGTGGGCTCCCCAACTCCCACACGAGCCCGGAGCAGAAGTATCCTCCCCCGCAGGGTGCTGGTGCAGAGCGGAAGAGCCTGGCATATTTACAGGTCCGGGAAGCACCGAGTTGCGGGGCCAGCTGCTCTCACCCTGCGTGTGCCTGTGCACCAGCCCCAGGGGACAAGGGACGAGACCCTGCCCCTGCACAACGCGGCTGTGGGGCAGAAGGGTGGCAGTGAAGCTCTGCCCTGGGGAACACGTGGGGACCCAGCCTGGCTGCGCTGCCAAGGTGGGAGGAGGCATCCCCGGTGCAAGGGACGTGTTTCCTGGGAACAGAAGCAGCCCCGGGCTCCAGCTCCTCAAGTCCCTCCTTCGCTCAGGATCAGGAGTTTCTCCAGCTGGCACGAACACAGCACACGTGGGAAAAAGGAGGAGAGGCCAGGAGGGCTGCCAGCCCACTCCTGTTTCACTATACCTCTCTGGAACAGCCCTCGGCCAGCCCCGCGTCCCTTGTGCTCAGGAGGACACCCCAAGTACCCTGCCACCACCTTCTGAAAAGGGCACACATGGCTTCGGCTGGGAGGCTGGGCTCTGCGGCAGAAAGACAGCCGGGTGGCTGCACTGGGGCAGAACCCGCTCCCAGCACGTGTAGAACAGCAGCAGGGCCATACAGACCTGCTCTCCACCTCACCATGCTTATTAGAGCTGGCCAGAAGTTACTTGGAGCAGCAGGAGGGCTTGAGAAGCATTGCCATGTGGCCAGGCTCAGTGCAGCAAGCTGCAAGAAAGCCAGTTTAGCCAAGATGAAAATACATATGTAAAAAATTGGGGTATTAAAGACAAAAACAAGGGGCAGAGGAGATCCAGCCCAGCACAGACATGGCACTGGCAGCGGCTCCACCTCCTTTACACGCTCCCACCCCCAAGCTGCACCTCACCGGCCTGACCCGCAGCCAGCTGTTCACATTACACTGGGACAGGCCACCCTGCCCCGCGCCGGGCCCCAAGGACAGGCAGGAGGGCACCAGCTGTCCTGTCCCCAGGGCAGCCACGCAGACCGCACAGACATGGCAGCCCAGTAGTTTTATTGCAGAGGAAGCATTAAAAAGCCATGGACAGAACCAGGAGCCTCTGTATGGAAGGAGAGCCCCGGGGCATGGCTCCTCCACCTGCTCCCCAGCACCATGTGGGCCAGTTCTAGCACCAGCAAGCTATCGTGCTCTCTTGCATGGGCGGCGAGAGGACTGCTCTCGCTGCTTGGGCGCAATTTCTAGCGCTGGCTTGGCTCCACTGCCAGCTGTGGTGGCCACGGTGGGGACGTCCTCAGCAGAAAGGGGCTGGATGATGTGGCCTGCCCGGGTGATGATGCGGGGGGCAGTCAACTTCTGGAAGGCACGTTGTGTGTTCCATGTGGAGCCCACAGGCGTCCGGATGCTCTGCTCAAACTGCTGGTGCCTCTCAAAGGGGAAGGGCAGCTCGCTGACCTGTGGGGAAACAGCACAGCTGGGGTAGCACCGCCAGCAACCTGGCCCAGCACCCTGGTGCTGCTTTCATCCCACGTGGCACTGATTCCCACCACTCCACGGCCAGCTCGCACCATGCTCCCAGTCCCCTGTCGTTCTGACCACCTTATTTCACACCCCAGGACAGCTGGCACAGCAACACTTGAGGGAACAGTCCTGTAAATTCCTCCCCCTCCACTGCCCTCAGGGTTGTCAAAGCTAGAAATTAAATGGCCCCCTTTACAGGGAGGGATTCAGGAAGTTTGGGGGATGGGCCACAGAAAGGTTCTGCCTAAACCCCAGGCCAGCCTGGGTGTTGGAGCTTCGGTGCCCACTGCTGCCGCCTGCGGAGGCCATGCAGCACCCACCTGATGTGCTGCCGCATGTATGTTGCGCTGCTCGCTCATGATGACGTGGGGCAAATGCTGGTCCTTCCTGGGAGGTGCCGGGGGCGGCTTGATGAGGAACCTGCCGGACAAGCGAAGCCGTCAGGCCCTGGAGCCGGGCTGAGGCACGTTGCTGCAGCCCATCCATGCTTACCGTTTTATTTTCTTGGCACTGGGCCTCAGTCCAGTGCCTCCCCACTCGCCCCAGCCCGGCAGCACCAAGTTCACTGGCTGTGGCTTTGCATCCTGCTCTGCCTTGCTCTTCTCCCGGTGGAAGTCAGCGACCACATCGTCCCCAGCAAAGGCCTCTGTGATCACCCCTCGCTGGTCGATGCCACCCTCCTGTGGAGACAGGAGTCAGTGCCCTGCAGCCAGCCCAGCTCCCGGCCCAGGAGGACTGGGCTGTCCTGCTCACCTCCTCCTCCATGACCACAGGAAGGCTGGGGCACTGAATCTCCTGTGGCTTTCCAGACAGCACAGACTGTAGGCTAATGATTTTCTTCTTGGCTGTTGGTTTCTTGGCAGGCCTAGCCCCAGCTCTGCCTTTTTCCTGCTGGTGTGCTTGCTCCTCTGCTCCCGCAGCCGCTGGCTTCTGCTCCTCTGAGGGCTCCTTGGAGGCCAGAGCCTCGATGTCCTCCATCGTCTGCACACGGTATGGCTGCTCCGACAGCAGGATCTCCTCCTGTGCCTGGGGAAGTGGCTCAGTCCTTGTGCTCACCTGTTCCTTGGCACAGATGGGGTGGATGGAGCTGTCCCCCAGAGGTTCAGAAACCACCTCTGTCTCATCAGCACCTGTGCATCGAAGCAACAGAGGAGAAACAGCCACCCCATGAGCAGGGAAGGAGAGAGCAGGACAGCTGTGTGAAAACACAGCCCTTATGACCAACCGCACGCTTGTCCAGCCCTGTGGCACACCAGACACCGCGCAGGGCTGCAAGCTCCTCACCGCGCTGCTCAGGGCTCCCTGCCCGCTGCTGCCGTGCGTGCCGCTTCTGCTCAAAGTCCTGTAGCAGGGCCTCCTCCTCTGACATCTCCTCCTCCGACACCTCCTCCTTGCTCTCTGCAGCACCAGGCACCGCAGCATCTTCAAGACCCTCCTGCACCTCAGGCTCCTTGGCTGGGTCACTGGGCTTGCCCAGCATCCAGGGATTTGCCCTGCTGGCACCCACAGGGACAGCAGGGACGGTCACGGACATCAGGTCCTCCTCAGGCATGTCACCTGGCTCTTCCTCGGGCAGTTCCACCCGCACCTTCTGTGTCAGCTCCTTGTTCCTGGCCAGCTGCTCCTGCATGGCCTTGCGGGCCTGGGAGGGGATTGAGATGTTTCTAATGCAGGCCAGAAACAACAAACCCCCTTTCCTTGCCTCAGCTCAGCTGTCCTCCCCTTCCCCAAGCTGCATCTCACCTCCAGATCATACTTGGCCATGATGGCCCTGGAGCGGGCCCATTTCCCCTTGTTCTGGTGCTTGAGACTCATCCGCTCCTGGGGCAGAGGGAGACAGAAACATCAGAAAGAGCACCCTCAGGAGTTGGGAGATCCCAAAGGATGAGGGAGGGGCAAGCAAGCAGCACCTCCATCCGGAGCTGCTCCAGCTCCTCCAGCTTTGCCAAGGCAGCCTCAGGGTCTGTCTTCTGCAGCAGCTCAAACTCCTTCAAGGCCTTGCGCCTCTTGCTTTTTTTCAGTACACGATGGTACCTGCAGCACAAGGGCAGGCAGCCGGGGAGTGAGACCTCCCGGCACAAGCCTCCAGCCTCCTCTTTGGGAAAGGAGCGCTGTTTTGGGCAGCAGACAGCACAGCTTCCCAGCAACGCTTCAAACTGCTGCTCCACCTTTCAGCTGTTCCCATGCACTGGGCCCCAGCCCTCTCCCAGCGCCCTGAGCCCAGCAACGCCAGAGCCTTACTTCTTGCTTTTGATCTTCTTCTCTCGCCGAGCCTTGGCTTCGTAGTAGGACTGCAAGACCCGAGCCTTCTGCAGCTCTGCTCGCCGCCGCCGGGCCTGCCAATGAGCACAGTGTGAGGGCAAGGGTGAAGGAAGAGGCCTCCAGTGCCAGCGCGTAGGGGAAACAGAAGAATCACCCACCTCCTCCAAGCTCATTGCCTGCAGCGAGGCTTTCTCCTGTGGCGTCAGGAGTGGGTCTGTGATGGGCTGCTGCGTTTTGTGGAGCAGTCCAAAGATCTCCTGCTCCAAGGGAGTTCGCGGCTGTTGGTGAGACAGAACAGACAGCGAGAGAGGATGAGATAAGAAGTGCAAGAGCCAACACCCACACAGATTTCCCCATCTTTCCTGATGCTTGAGCAGGCCCACGGAAGGGCACTGAAAAGCAGAAGTCCCAGGCCCCATGACACTGTGTCCAGATGAAACACAGTGGGACCTCTGGGCAGATGGAAGGTGCTTGTTGAGCTGGGAGCTCAGCTCAGGGACTTCGCCCTGACCTGGGAAAGCTCTTCAGGGATGAGAGCCTCTCCTGCCAGGCAACACAACCTGCATGGGAAGTCGTGTTCAAAGCCAAAAACATAACCAAGATTTACAGGTGTGCACTATTTGGCAAACCAAACCCCTCCTCCATCCCCAGGAGAAGTAGCTGAGGGCTATGAGCAAGTACCTGGGTCAGAGCAAGGACTAGGAAACAGCAGGCTTAGCCCAATGTGAAGCGCTAAACAACAGGGAGAAAAACCACACATAAGAGGTGACAGCACCGGGCACATTACAGCACCAACCTTCCACGCCGAAATGACTTGCTCCAGGGGGGCAATCGCCACAGGTTCCTGCTTCAGAGGGAAAACCAACTGCTCTGCTCGCCGGTTCTGTAAAACCACTGGCTGCCACTTGCCAACATCTTTAGAGGTCTTGACGTAGGCAGCTTCCCTCACGACCTGCAAATATGAGCGAGAACGGAAAAGGATGAGTAGAGAAGCTCACCTGAAGAACAAGGAAAGCCAGTCAGCATCAGAGAGGAGCAGATGGCACCCAAGGGCTCAACCCAACTGCTCCTTAAGGCTGGAACTTCCTCCCCCTGCTGCCTGCCCACAGCCCACAGGTCCACATACCCGCTCTGCCTCCTCCTTGCTGAGCGGCAGTTCCACTGCCTTCTTCTGCTTCACTCTGGTCAGCTCCTTCTTCACACTGCTCAGGGCGGATTGGGCACGGATAGGCTGCAGGAGCTCTGACAGGACCAGCTTCTCCCCAGCACCTACGTGAGATCCAGCACATCAACACAGATGCGGCACCGCCAAGCCGAGCAGTGCCACGGGCTGAGATACTTTTAGGCCAAACAGCCGGCACAGCACATCGTAGGCGGTCTCCTCTGCCAGACAGCGGGCGCTCTGCCCAGCCAGCAGAACCCAGGCACCTCCCTGGGCTCTGACCTTTGCAGCTGATGTTGAACTCGGACACCTGCACGCTGGCCTCTGAACGCTCTGCGAGCTTCCGCCTGCGAGAAAAGCAAAGAAAATAAAAGAGAAGA
This sequence comes from Chauna torquata, assembly GCA_013399475.1. Taxonomy (NCBI): domain Eukaryota; kingdom Metazoa; phylum Chordata; class Aves; order Anseriformes; family Anhimidae; genus Chauna; species Chauna torquata. The sequence goes on from VXAL01008679.1 coordinate 10,682, forward strand.
AGCGAAGAGGCTCCTCGTGTGCCGCCACGTGCTTCTCCTCTCTGCACCTACGGCAGAGGAGCCCGTGGCAGCGGGAGAGGGGCCCAAGGACGCTGCCATCCGCCCCACCGCGAGGCGCCAGGGGCAGGGGCCACGGCCGGGGAGCCCCGCGGGGCCCCCGCACTCACCGCTTCCGCCCGGAGAGGGAGCTGACCGCCTCCAGGAGCTGCTGATGCCGCCGCTCGCCATCCTCCTGCCCCTGCCGCGCGGCGGACACGGTTACCGAGGCCGGGCCTGCGCGGACGAGGCACGGCCCCGGCCCCGGCCCC
>VXAL01008681.1:173-18329 GCA_013399475.1 Chauna torquata
GTTCCCTTTCTTCTTTTTTTTTTTTTTATTTTTATTTTCGGCCCCTGTGCAGGTATAGGAGGGCCTAACATGCCCCCTCCCGGACCCTCAGGAGTTCCCCCAGGAATGCCTGGGCAGCCCCCGGGCGGCCCCCCCAAGCCCTGGCCTGAAGGTAAGACCAAACCTGCCGTGATTCCCCCTGAACGCTGGCAGGATCGGGAGCTCGTTAGGGGCTGGCAGTTAATGAAGTGGCACGCTGCGGGGGGAGCGCCCACCGTCGGTGCTCCTCACCCTGTAAACGGCGATCGGTCCTACAGAGCTGGCTTGCTCCTCCTCTTAAACTTTCTGAGGCTTTGCGTGTACTTCGTGAGCCGGCTGTTCAAAGTTTAACAGCTCCGTTTGGGCAGGGAGGCCGTTGGGTTGATTCGCTGCTAAATTTATGGCGCGGCAGAGAGGGGGGGAGTTCGGGTGAGAGGAGGAGGAGGAGGTGAGCCGTGCAGAAGTCGGGCTTTGCGTGCGCAGCTGCTTCGCTTTACAAAGGAAGGGAACGCGGAGGATATTTTTCTTCCAGCCGCTTTCTTGACAGCGCTCTGGTTTGTTTTTCAACAGGACCAATGGCAAATGCTGCAGCCCCCACTAGCACACCTCAGAAACTGATTCCTCCCCAGCCAACCGGCCGGCCCTCACCAGCTCCTCCGGCGGTGCCTCCCGCAGCCTCTCCCGTGATGCCGCCCCAAACGCAGTCGCCGGGGCAGCCGGCCCAGCCGGCCCCCATGGTGCAGCTCCACCAGAAGCAGAACCGGATCACGCCGATCCAGAAGCCGCGAGGACTCGACCCCGTGGAAATCCTGCAGGAGAGGGAATACAGGTAGGGGTCTGTCGCGGTTTGGGCCACGAGCTCTGGAGTGGCTCCCGCTTCACCTCCCTCAGGCCGCCAGTGCTTTTTGTCCCCCTGAGGAACGCGACGGTGATTCCCCCTCCTGTTTTACCTCTTAACGAGTGACCTGCAGAGATCTGGAGGCACAAGTGGGTGTTCGTTTTCCGTGGAGCTCCTGAGGGCGTCACCCAAAGTCGTGTCCCTCCTGCTTTCCAGGCATTGTCACCACCCGGCTGACATCTTAGTAGAGACCATGGGTGTCTGTCCGCTGGGGAAGAGCCTCTCTGCTGTGCCAATCGGTTTAAAACAGAGTTAAAACTCTGGGTACCGAGCAGCCGCTCAGCTGCCAGGAGCCTCCATCTCACTTGAGATAAGGCCTCGACAAATCGGGGTTGTATCCGATAGCTTCTCGTCGGGAGAGGAGTAAAAGCGGACGCTTGAATTCGTTTTGCTGCTCTGCGCGTGCCCTTAAATCCCGTCTCGTTCCTCTGCAGGCTGCAAGCTCGTATCGCTCACAGAATCCAAGAGCTAGAAAACCTTCCTGGATCCCTGGCTGGTGACCTGAGAACCAAAGCTACCATTGAACTCAAAGCACTGAGACTGCTTAATTTTCAGAGACAGGTAAGTTGTCTGCCGAAGGAAATCTGTTTTGTGGACTAGCTGCGAGGGGGAGCTGTGGGTGACGTAAGACTCGTGCGATTCGAAGAATTAATTCCCTTGTGCGATCTGAATCTTTCCAAAAGCTGCGTCAGGAAGTTGTGGTGTGCATGAGGCGAGATACGGCCTTGGAAACGGCCCTGAACGCCAAGGCGTACAAGCGCAGCAAGCGGCAGTCCCTGCGCGAAGCTCGCATCACCGAGAAACTGGAAAAGCAGCAGAAGATTGAGCAAGAACGGAAACGCAGGCAGAAGCACCAGGTCAGCCGCGATGCGCTTACAGCGCAGGGTGCTGCTGTCAGAGGCGCCTGAGGAATTGGGTGCCTGGAGTTCACAGGGCTGAACTTTTTCGGGGAATTTCCTTTTTTTCAGGGGGGGATTACACTGAGGAAGAAAGATCTTCCGAATTAAATGTTAGAGGAGTCAGTCTCGCTAGGCTTACGACGTTGGACTTGTTAACTTAGGAGAACACACGGATGTACGAGTCCTGACGCTGCCTGTTGTGTTCTTCCTCCCTGCAGGAATACCTCAACAGCATTCTCCAGCACGCCAAGGATTTCAAAGAGTACCATCGCTCCGTCACAGGCAAAATTCAAAAGCTCACAAAGGCGGTGGCTACGTACCACGCCAACACGGAGCGCGAGCAGAAGAAAGAGAACGAGAGGATCGAGAAGGAGAGAATGCGCCGTTTGATGGTAAGGCCTTCCTGCGCCTGGGGAGCGATCCGTGCGTGATTTGTGTGTCGGCTGCGCGTGTTCGGTGCGTCGGGGCGTTCACAGGGTGTTAACGCTCCCCCTTTTCCCAGGCTGAAGATGAAGAGGGATACCGCAAGCTCATCGACCAGAAGAAGGACAAGCGCTTGGCCTACCTGCTGCAGCAGACGGACGAGTACGTAGCCAACCTGACGGAGCTGGTGCGGCAGCACAAGGCTGCCCAGGTGGCCAAGGAGAAGAAGAAGAAAAAGAAAAAGAAGGTGAGTGGGAAGGGAAGCTTCGCGTGGAGCCGGAGCGTGAGGGGGTGGCGAGGACTGGTGGGGCCAGCAGAGGCGGGCTGAAGCGGGAGCGCCGCTGGAGGCTTTTTGGGCAGGAGCCTAACTCAACTCAAAAGCGCGTTGCACTGAACCGCCCTGGCTCGGCGTGCTCGCCTTCCCCCTTTTCTGTTTCCACTGAGACGGCCGCACAACCGGCGCGGTGGCGTGCGCTTGCTGGGGCTCTGGTTGGGTTGTTTCCTTCGGGGCTGGGTCGCTAACAGCCGTCTTCCTCTTCTTTCAGAAGGCAGAGAATGCGGAAGGGCAAACTCCTGCGATCGGACCGGATGGCGAAGTAAGCCCGCTCATCTTATTTCACGCTGTGCCAAGTAGGAAACGCGTTCGTCAGGTGCCAGCAAGGCCCGTTGCAATCCCTTGTGCTGAAAGCAGACTACAGCGCTGGGATCCAATGCGTCGGGCGGCTAAATTGAGACTTCCTAAAATAGAACTCACCCCAGCACGGAAGGAGAGATCTCTCTGGCGATCTTCTACGCGAATAGTTTTAACAGGAGGCGCAGTTCTGTCAGACGGGCTCTAAACCTGCTGGAGGGGAGGCTGGGTCAGGATTTAGGACATCTGGGAGCGTGGTTTCCTCCCCTGGGGGAGCTTGGACTGGCCAGCGGGGTTAGGATTCACGTCGCCTCGCTCTGCGCAGAAAACGGGTGGGTTGTCTCGTGCCCGCTGCGCTCGGGGACGGGCAGCTCCGGGGACGGTTCGTCCCACGCCGAGCCGCCTGCGGCAGAGGGTGAGCCGTCCTCTGGAGCTGCCTTCGCGCGCCGTTGCCGGTTGGAGCTTCCCTCCAGGCCCGCGTGGTGGGGATGAGCGCGCAAAAGATCACAAAGCGTTCGGGCGCAGCTGTGGTGAAGCCGTACGAATGCCTACAAGGGATTCGTAACTTGGCACGTGCCAGCAGCCCGGCTGATGCGCCGCACCGGGATAATAATCCCTGTGCTCGCAGTTACGTGTGCTGGGGACTTTGCAAAATCCCCTGCGAACAGGAGAGCTTTTCAGTAATATTTCAGATTAAATGTTCCTGTGCAAACGACGTTTGGTATCTGAATGTGCCTTCCCACACGGAAGTTCTTGATTTCTACGCTGATTTTGAGAACCAAAATGCTGAATCTAGTTAGCTTTCCCTGTCCCGTGGTGAAGTGGTGTTTAAAACAGACCTTTCTTCAGCTGCGGTGGTACCGTAGGGGGTTTGGTTGAAGCAGTAGATGTTGATGTAAATACAAGCTCTGCTTCCAGGTAGAAAAATAAAAATACTCACCTGCAGCCTGACTTTGATTTCCCAGCCTCTGGATGAGACGAGCCAAATGAGCGACCTCCCCGTGAAAGTGATCCACGTGGAGAGCGGCAAGATCCTCACCGGCACGGATGCCCCCAAGGCGGGGCAGCTGGAAGCCTGGCTGGAAATGAACCCCGGGTAAGTCCCGGGGGCCGGCGAGGGAAGCATTCTCCTCGCCCCTGTGCCTCCGCGCCTGGTCCGTGATGCTCCAGAGCTCGATGGGGCACGGGGAGCTCCGGCAGGCAGCGCTCGGAGGCAGCGCGGCCCCGGCTTTGCGTGTGCAGCGATGCTGCCCGCGGGCTGTTAGGGGCTGGGGCCGATGGATTGGCAGCGAGCGAAGCGCTTGGCGCAAACCCAGACCCTGGAGCTTGGGAACTGGGAGCAGTGGGGCTGCGGACCGGGGAGGAGGGAGTGCGTCTGCACGCAGCTGCTAAAATTACGTGGGAAAGGCTCGCAGAGGGCTCGCTGGGTGGTCCTGGACGCACGCTCTGGGTTAGCCAAGCTTCCCCAAGAGGACAGGCGGAAACTTGAACTGAGCAAGGAGAAAATAAAGGAATTGGCGTTTTGTTTAAAAAAAAAAAAAAAAAAAAAGAACGATACTAATAACAAAATCCGAGTCTTAACGCAAGGGTTTCTAGAACCGCGCTGATCTTGGGCTTTGTGTGGAGTGCTGTTGGCAGCAGATTTGCAATTAAATATTAATATTTGTATTTAATTAGATATGAAGTAGCTCCAAGATCTGACAGTGAAGAAAGTGGGTCAGAAGAGGAGGAGGAGGTAAGGAGAAATACCACCAGTCTTTTGTGCTTTCCTATTCTAAATATTTTGGAGAAAATAGGAAACGGCTGTAAACGCAGCGTACCACGCTGAGCTCACCTCAGTCATTACTTTTTTCAGCGTGGTTCTGTGTCAGTCAGCTCAAATAAGCGTATTTGGAATAAACTGAAAAACTTGTGTAAGGGAAACCACAGGCAGCAGGAGATGGGCGAGTTCAGTTCGTTAGCTGCTGGGCTGCCCTCGTTAGCGGGTGCGCCCGTGCGAGCGGAGTTCTTGGTCTGCGAGCTGCTGGTGCAGCGAGGGTTCCCCGTGTGGCTCAGAGCTTATCGCGCGCGGGTGTTTCACACGGGCGCGGTGGCCGCTCCTGAGCGCCGCTGAGCCGGTTTCACCGCCGCTGCCGTTGTCCGAGCGGCCTTGTGCTCAGAGCAGCGCGCTTTGTGTCTCCTGGCAGGAGGAGGAAGAGGAGCAGCCGCAACCTGCTCAGCCTGCCCTGCCCGTGGAGGAGAAGAAAAAGATCCCGGATCCAGACAGCGACGACGTGTCGGAAGTGGATGCCAGACACATTATCGAGTGAGCCTCACCTCTTCGCCTGCCGCCCGCGTGGTGGTCCTGGTGTGCTGTCTGCTCTTTCGAAGCCGCTTTTGTGGGTGCTTCGTGTCACAGGAGTGAAATACGGAGGGTGGTGGCATTTGCTCTGCTCCCGGTCCTTGAGAGGACTTCCTGCAAGGAGAGCTAACTGGCGTGTGTTTGGGAAAACCGACCACCCAGGGCTGACGGGGCCCCCCAGGAGGTTCTTCACCTGCGTCTCCAAAGGAATCGTCTTCCTAACTTCCGACTTGTGTCCCCCAGGAACGCTAAGCAAGACGTTGACGATGAGTACGGGGTGTCTCAAGCTCTGGCAAGGGGCCTGCAGTCGTACTACGCCGTGGCCCACGCCGTCACTGAGAGGGTGGACAAGCAGTCCACGCTCATGGTCAACGGAGTCCTCAAGCAGTACCAGGTGAGGGGCTGCGGCCGTGCCCTGTGGGTGCGCGTGGCTTCTGGCAGCGCTGCTGGGTGTCCGGAGAGGTTTTGGCAGGAGGCACCGAAATGTGGGCTGTTCTGAGGTGCTCCTGGTAGCAAGAAATGGGAGCTGAGGGCAGAGCCAGCGCCTGTCCTTGGTGCGAAATTACGAGCCAGGCTCGTTCGTTGCTTAAGGCAAAGATCGTCAGCTCTTCGTGTGTATCCGTGATGCTGAAAGGAGAGGAATACATTAATGCCAGTGGCTGGCTTTAAATAATTTAGGTGAGATGTTTAATAGCGTACAGGGAGCTCATCTGCATAATGCAGGAGGTGGAGGTGGGGCGCGCGGGTCGTTAGCGCATCCCTGATGCGTTGCGGTTGATTTTTTTTTCATCCCTTGATCCCTCCTTTTTCCTTTTCCCCGTAGATCAAAGGTTTGGAGTGGCTAGTGTCCTTGTACAATAACAACCTGAACGGCATCCTGGCAGACGAAATGGGTCTGGGCAAAACGATCCAGACCATCGCTTTAATCACATACCTCATGGAGCACAAGCGGATCAACGGACCCTTCCTCATTATAGTACCTCTCTCGTAAGTGCCACGCGCGAACCCATCGCCCTGTCCAGCCCTGGAGCGCCCAGAAAACACTTGGCCTGGCGACGGCGCTGCTTCCAGGCCTGCCGTGTGATTTTTCCGTTGTGCAAGGACCACTTTTACCATTCCATTTTTCTCTTTTTTTTTTTTTTTCCAGAACTCTGTCGAATTGGGCGTATGAGTTTGATAAATGGGCTCCTTCTGTGGTGAAGGTCTCATACAAGGCAAGTACGGGCTTTATTTTTGCACCCGCCTAGCGGGCTCCTCCTGCTGCTCGTTTTGTGAGGATTCCGTGGATGCCAGTGTGCGTTTTCCTCTCTCCAGTATAACAATATTTCCATTATCCAAAGGAATCTGGGACACTTCCTGGCGCTACGTGGATGAAATCCATATCTGTTTTTCATTCCTTAACGACAGAAAGAATCCAGCTGCTACTGTCTGCACAAACATTCTTGCTGTACTGCCTGTCTGTTACTGGAACAATTGTTCCGTGTTGATAATAACTACTCCCACCACCTTTCTTTTCCAGGAAATATGTTCTGGCTTAACATTTCTTTTTGAAATTCTTCCACCAGGGCTCTCCAGCAGCGAGACGGGCATTTGTACCTCAGCTCCGCAGTGGGAAATTCAATGTCTTGCTCACTACTTACGAATATATCATCAAAGATAAGCACATCCTCGCCAAGGTGAGTCCCGCCAGCAGACGGCAGCAGGAGCTCCCTGCTGGCTGGGGCTGGGGCTGGGGCTGCGGCAGGACGATCGTCCGCCCTCGCTGTGCTCGTGGGCGCTGCGCGGGCGTAACAGTGGCACTCCCTGTCTGACGGATCTTGCGGTCTGAGTGAGATGAATGATTTTCTCCTCTCGAGTCCCTTGTCACACGTCAGGACAAGAGGAGCTGCTGCTTATCCTGGCCAGCCGGGGAACCGATGTGCAGTGCTCTGTACCGCTCGTTATCTTTGGCTGCGTATCCCGTGATACGGCAAGCTTTGTTTCTTTAAAAAAAGGAAGTCATGGGACAACGAATGTTTATTAGAGCCTGTACAAGATTGTTGTTGCGCTTCTGCCCTAGCTTGAGCAGCGGAGGGCTTTTTTTCTGCGCTTAGCAGCAAGCCAAAGGGCAAAGATCAAACGCTGCGGGCTCCCCCTGGTTTGAGAAGTTGTGCCATTTCACGAGAGCGCAGACAGGGTGTCAGTACCTCAAGTGAACAGGTTTATTCTCCAAATTAGTTCTGCAGCACTGCTTAACTCGGTGACTGGGGTCTGCCCGGGCTGTAAGATGCAATGAAGCCGATGCAAGGCTTTGAAGGGAACGGTCTTCTCTTTCCCCTTCATATTGCCAAGAGCTTAATGAGGTTAATGGCCAAAAACCTTGAGAAATACTGAACTTGCCCAAAGCTGCCATCAGCCTGTCATCCTTTCGGCATTAGCGTTCTCCCCTTTTCCCCACTCCTTCCTTTTCTGTCTCTGAGCCGGAGACACAAAGCGCTCCTGACGGGAGCGGTTTCCAAGCAGCAGCTGAAGAGAAGTCTGAGTGGGTTTCCGTGATCCCGGCTAGCTGCGATCGCTCCTGAGCCCCTCTGGAGGCCCAGGTCTCTCCAAGGCGGTTGGTGTGATTCTCTGGCCGTGGCTGGAGCTGGGTGGAAGCGCTGCGGCAGAGAGGGCTGCTGCCTCTTGCTCACGTGCCTGCTGGTTTTGCCCGCAGATCCGCTGGAAGTACATGATAGTGGACGAGGGCCACAGAATGAAGAACCACCACTGCAAGCTCACCCAGGTCCTCAACACGCACTACGTAGCTCCCCGCCGCTTGCTGCTGACGGGAACCCCGCTGCAGAACAAGCTCCCGGAGCTGTGGGCCCTGCTCAACTTCCTTCTGCCAACCATCTTCAAGAGCTGCAGCACGTTCGAGCAGTGGTTTAACGCTCCTTTCGCCATGACGGGAGAAAAGGTGTGGCAGGACGCGGGGCGAAGGCCGCTGCAGCCGGGGCGGTTTTAGGGCTGTCGGCAGCCGCTGGGTGTTTTGGTCGCTGGTTTGCAAAATCTCTTCCCTTCCACTCGTAAGATGTGTGGCACCACCTTCCTGTAAAACGGCATTTCTTCAGAGTGGGTTGTACTGGTAGACTGGAAGCACAGAGCGTTAACTGAATACTGGGAATGAGAGTAGGTGGACAGTTCCAGAGATCCGAGCGCTGGTTGAGGAGCTGGCTGGGCTGCTGCCAGTACAGCGCTCAAACCGTGAAGGTGCTTTCAGTGCCGTTACGTTACCGGCTCTGCAGCTGTTTGAAGCGATCCCGTTGCATCGTGGCAGCTGAGGTTTTGCAGGGCAGGTTATCAGCCAGCCAGGGGCAGATGAGTGAGCTTGAGCTTAGAACAAAATTGATGCAGAAACCTCAGACTGCGATGCCTGCATCAAAGAGGCTTCCAGCTCTCCCAGTTACACCACGTACGGAGCAGTCGGTCGCTTTGCCCTGACCCTGGGACTCGTGCAGTCTTTGATAAGAGATGCTGAGGAAAGGGACTTCCACGGGTTATCGTGTAACGGTTTCTTTTCTGGGTTGTGCTGCTGCAGGTGGACCTGAATGAAGAAGAAACCATTCTGATCATTAGACGTTTACACAAAGTGCTGCGCCCCTTCCTGCTGCGAAGGCTGAAGAAGGAAGTAGAAGCGCAACTGCCCGAAAAGGTAACAGCTGGGAGAAAGACTTTGTCCCGCTCTTCCCCTTGTCGGTGCGTGCTCTCGCCTGGGCGCGGTTTATTCGCCTCCGTGAAGAGGTAGCTGGGTTAATTCACGCGCGGTGCGGTCTGGGAGGTGAGGACGGTGACGCGAGGTGCCCCCGGGCTTCAGAGGGGGATGACTTCGTGCTGGGCTGCAGAGGGATTCGGTATCTCCCTAGCCCAGTGTTCCGGATGCGCTCGCTTGCCTTGCGTCAGGAGTCGACCTCTCCTCGGTCCTTGCAGGTGGAGTACGTGATCAAGTGCGACATGTCCGCTCTGCAGAGGGTGCTCTACAGACACATGCAGGCCAAGGGGGTGCTCCTCACCGACGGCTCCGAGAAGGACAAAAAGGTTTGGCCACGGAAGTCCTGGCTTCTGGCGGGTTCCCCCGCTGTCAGAGCGGGGCTGGAAACACCTCCGGGGGTGGGGGTGTCCTGCATGTCTGCTGTCCCCAGCTGCTACATCAGTAGTTACAGCAAGAAGCCCCTTTATCAGGAAATTAAGAATTCCTGAAAGGACTGGTTCAGAGCAGCGGCGGACCCGCGCCCTGCTCAGTGGGTTGATTTTGGCCCACCGTGAGCGCCTCGCGCTTCCAGGAGAGCCCTGAGGGCTGTGGTGGGCACCGTCCTGCGGCTGCCTGCCTGCCAGGAAGCCCACGGAGGCCGCCGACCCCCTTTTCCAAGCCATCAGAAAGTCAAATGGCAATTCGTTAGAAAGAAACGACTAAAAAAGACGCTTTGGTCTGAACTGAAAGCTGAAGGTGTGAAAAATTCCTTGTTCGTCCACCCACCTCCTAAGCTCTCCGCTGCCCTAGAGCCGCTGGCTCCCCAGCAGCCTTTGCTGCTTGGATTCCTCAAGGGGACTCGGATGTCTGTCAAAAAACCTTGAGCTTCAGCCCGCGCTGACTGGGAGGGCCGGGCAGCACCGAAGCCTCGGGGCTGCGAGCCCCAGCCGAACGCTCCAGAGGGCTCCTCCCGGACACGTGGACGGCTGTTGAAGTCAGTAAACTTAAATTCACTTTGTTTTTTAATTTTTCTGTCTTTGCGCAGGGTAAAGGCGGTACAAAAACCTTAATGAACACGATCATGCAGCTGAGGAAGATCTGTAACCACCCCTACATGTTTCAGCACATAGAGGTAATGTGGCACCCGGTGCAGCGTGAGCGGGGGTCACACGCGCTCTGGGAACTTGTAAACACTGCTCTGCCTCCCTCCCGGATCCGCCAGCTGATCCGAGGAGGAGATAAAACAAACGGCTCTTGGCACCGCGGCACGGACAGGGCATCGAAATCGTCAGCACAGGGCCTGGCTGCTGGCAGCCGAGCATCCGCCCGCAGCGCTGGGCAGGGTTCAGCTTCGCTTCACGATGCTCCTTCTTGCTATCCAAAACGGTCCGAATCCTGTTCAGACGAGCTCAGTGGAGCAGCGTCGCCTAAAAAGAGCGAGCTCGGGTGCCGGGCTGATCTCTCCGCGCTGGCAGCGAGGTGTCGCCGCCTGACACCAGGCGGAGCTTTTCAGATCGCTCCGCTCCTGCGCGTTCCCCGACGCAGCCGCGCGCCTCACGCGTGGGACCCGTGCCGTCGCCGGGCCTCCCGGCCCCGAGGGCCAGTTCTCTTTTAGGGCAGTTCCAGGACTTTGCTGGATTTCTTGGTTACCTGTGTGCCAGGACGGTTTGTGATGTTGCTTGTGTTTCTGATTGCAGGAATCCTTTTCCGAGCACTTGGGGTTCACTGGAGGTATCGTGCAAGGGTAAGTATGCTCTTTTGGAGGTGTAACCAGCGGAGGTGCTTGTGGCTTTTTCTGCGCTGAGGCTTCTCAGCGCACGATAAGGGATCGTGCGGCACTGTAGTGAGCGCTGGAAGCCCTCGTGAGAGGAAGAGGCTGAGGTTTTAGTATCGAACAGGCTTCCTGGCGAGGTGGTTGATGCCCCGCGCCTGTCAGCGTTCAAGAGGCATGTGGGCAATGCCCTCAGTAACGTGCTTTGACTTTTGGTCAGCCCAGAAGTGCTCAGGCAGTTGGACTCGATGATCTTTAAAGGTCCCTTCCAACTGAACTGCTCTCCTCTGCTCTCCTCTGCTCTCCTCTGCTCTGCTCCAAATCCTGATTTCCCTCTTCTCTTCTGTCCCAGACTGGATTTGTACCGTGCCTCGGGCAAATTTGAGCTCCTAGACAGAATTCTCCCCAAACTGCGAGCCACCAACCACAAGGTGCTGCTGTTCTGTCAGATGACCTCCCTCATGACCATCATGGAGGATTATTTTGCTTACCGTGGATTCAAATACCTCAGGCTGGACGGTGAGTGCTTCCGACACGCGGGGCCGGCAGCCGCCCCTCCGTTGCTTGATGTTAAACCTCTCGCGTGGGGCCGAGCAGCGAGGTAAGCGGTGAGATGAGGTGACCGCTGGGTCATCCTCCAGCAGCTCGCGAGGGAAGCACGTTTGAAACAAGCAGCACGTCGTAAAGCAATAAACCTTGCTCAGAGGATGTAGGATAAAGCGATGAACGTTACAGGATGCAGGAAGAAAGATACGAAGTGCAGCCTTTGACTTCATGCATTGTAATCAGCTGCTGCTTAAGTTACACTTTGCATTTTTAAATTCCACTTCCCGTTGAATTCTGGAGTTCTGAAAGCTGCTGTGATGGCTGGGCGGCCTGTGACGTTGTTCAAGTAACGCAACTTTAAGTTAGCTGAGTTCTAGGCTTAACTCGGGAGCGCAGCTTAGTTTGTGGACAAACCCAGCCTAGCAGAAAAGTAAAGTAAATTCACCGATTTCGGTTGGAGTAGAACATTACCTACCCGTAAAGATACCCGCGAATGGGACTGCTGAAGCCTGTGCGGACCCAAACCCTCTTTGCCAGCAGAGAGCGGTGCTAACTTTTAAAAAAGCTGACCTTCTGAAAAAGCCATTAAGCTACTGAGAAGGTGAAGCGCAGAACAGGACTGCAGCGTTAAGTTTGGCATTAAGTAACTGATTAAGTCACTTAAATCAAGGTTTCCTCCTTGAAATCAGGCTCTCGGGGCCGTTTGCTCCTTCAGTCGCGGTAGTAGCTGACTTCCAGCACGGGGCGGGTGTCAGGGCAGCGTCGTGCTGGCCCCGCGTGTCGCCCAGCGCATCTCCCGGCCCGCTCCGTTCCGAGCAGGGCAGCAACTCGCCCTGCGTGCCCCGAGCGGGGAGAGTCGCCGTGCCGCGGCACAGCCGGTGCCGAGGCCTTCGCAGCCGTTAACCGCAACCGGCACGAGCGCGAGCGCTTCTGATGGGCTCCCTCTGGGGTAGCGCGAGCTCGTCTCACGCGCTGGAGTCCCCCGAGCTGTCCCCCCGGGCCTGCGTGGGGAGGCCTTGTGTGATTTGCGGAGCTGCGTTTCTCCAAGGAGAGCTGAAAGGGGATGCTTTTGGGGGGCAGCACAGGCTGGGAGAGACCCTCGCGTATCGCCGAGCCCGGTCTCCTGCTGCTGCCAGCAGCCTTGTGTGCTGGCCCCGGCCTCAGACGTACCAAGCGCTGCCTTAAAAACAGCTGCGCTGCTGGTACCGCTGTCCCGAGCTCTGGGAGATCTTCTGATCCGCTCGTGGACGACCCAGGCGCCGAGCTGCTCCCGCACCGGCAGCACCCACGCGCTCGAGCCGTTCGCCTCCCTTTCCTCCAAGTCTTTCTACAGAAAGCAGCCTCGCACCCCCCCGACCTGCATCGGGTCGGGCCGAACGCGCCCTGCGGCAGCGTCCTTTCACAGGATGCGCCCCGACGCCCCGACCGCGCTCGCTCCCTTTGGGCTCCTCGCGAGGGCCCCCGCGCCGCGGCCTCTGCCGCAAGCGCCTCCTCTGTGCGCCCCGGACCCGCGGCGGATGGCGGGCGGCAGCCGCCAAGCGACGCAGAGCCCCCCGTCCCTCCCGTGCCACGAGGTCTCGCGATCGCTGCCTGCGCACAGCCCGGGGCAGGAGTAATCGTTCCTCTCTGTTTTTAGGAACCACTAAAGCCGAAGACCGGGGCATGTTGTTAAAGACGTTCAATGAGCCAGGCTCTGAGTACTTCATTTTTTTGCTGAGCACTCGGGCTGGCGGGCTGGGTCTGAACCTCCAGTCTGCAGATACTGTGATTATCTTTGACAGCGACTGGAACCCTCACCAGGTAAAAAAAAAAACAAAACCAACCAACCAAACAAAAAGCGAGTGAAACAGATGGAGAAGACGGCTCCATCCACGCCGTTCTCGTGCATGCGTAGAAGAGCTCCTCGCTCGGTCTCGAGCGCTAGCACCTCTCCCCGCGGAGCCTGGAGAAGCGCAGCCTGTGCTGGCAGTCCAGCCGCAGGACGAAGACCCCGCCTGCGCGGCGGGCGACTGCGTCGGCCGCTCTGCTCCTGCACCGCCCAAACGCTGCCGTTTCTGTCCGTCCGCCGCTGCCCACCGCAGTGTCGTAGCCACGCTGCGTCCCCGGGACGAGAGCCAGCGGTGTAGTCTTGTGCCAGAACCTGGGCGTTCGCCCTCCTGGCTCCGAGCAGGGCTTGGTTCTGGCGGGTGAGGCTGGAGAGAAGCCAAGAGCCTCGTGCAGCTGCACCTAAACAACTCGTTACGCTGGCAGTAATGTTTAAAGATTATCTCTGTCAGCAGTCGAGGCCAGAGATCCCTTGCTCACCCAGCACGCGGTGCGTTAAAGCACCGAAACCTTGCTGGCCTCCATGCCCAGCGCCGGTGGAAGCCGCCAGGCAAGCTCCTGCTGATGAACGGCCTCTGAGAGGCAGAGAGCAGTCCCCAGATCCTGGCTGCGATTGTCCGCGTGGTTACTTCTTCCACACGCGCTCAGTCCCCTAAGGAGAGCGCAGTCGTCCGTACCGATTGTTCCGATTAACCGCATTCCCTGCGAGCCTAACGTAGTCCTCAGGAATCACTGAGAGCGTTCAGCGGGGAGCGTGCGCATCCCTTGCCCGCCACGCAAGGGATTTTAGAGGATAAAACGTTTATCTCGGAGGGCGCTGGCTTTGAATCACTCAGCAACCGATGCGCCCTTCCCCGGCAGGACCTGCAGGCGCAGGACCGAGCGCACCGCATCGGGCAGCAGAACGAGGTGCGCGTTCTCCGGCTCTGCACCGTGAACAGCGTGGAGGAGAAGATCCTCGCCGCCGCCAAGTACAAGCTGAATGTTGATCAGAAGGTTATCCAAGCCGGCATGTTTGACCAGAAGTCCTCGAGCCACGAGCGAAGAGCCTTTCTCCAGGCTATCTTGGAGCACGAGGAGCAGGACGAGGTAAGGGGCAGCACAGGCCGCTTCCTGCTACTCCAGAGCGCGAATGGCGAACGTGTGGCTGGCTTTGCTCCACTGCTCTGTGCGTCCTCGAGGCCAAGGGCGTGGGGGCTAGAAGGAAGGAGCATGAACACTTGTTTCTATTTGAAGTGAATTTTTAGCGTCGGTGAAAGGTGCCGGATTGACAGCCCTGGAGACTGAAGTCCTCTATTTATCCACAGAACAGATACAGCGCGGGCAGCGGCAGTGGCAGTGCAAGCTTCCCCCACACTGCCTCAACCCTGTGCCTGAACGCTGAGTTGGAGGAACCACCTCTAAAGGTGAGAGGGGTTGTTCAGTCTCCACGCCCATTCAATCCTCGGCCTTGCTGCTGAGACTGCCAACGCACGTGCCAGCTCTGACGGTGGTCTTTGCACTGTGGATAACCTGTCCGCTAGAAACTGGACTGAGGCCACCCAAAAACACATCTTTCACGGGCAACCGAACAAGCGTCGGATGGTAACGATGTTCGGTGCTGTGTTCCGAGCGTACGAACCGCTGCGGCGCCTTCTCTCGCCATTGAACCGGGAATTTAAAATCTTGCAGGAAGAAGACGAAGTTCCCGACGACGAAACGGTCAACCAGATGATTGCGCGGCACGAAGAGGAGTTTGACCTTTTCATGGTGAGCATGGCACAGGCTGCGGAGGAGGAGTGGTGCCCGCTGTTCTTCCGAGTAGCAGCTAAAACGGTCTCTCTAACAGAAATCAGCTGAGAGTGCTTAATGGAGCCGTGACTCGTTCGAGTTCAACAGGTAAAACAAAACAGTAGGGCAGGGGCTCACCGGGCAGGACGCTCCCGGCTCCGGTAAGGGACGAGGCTCGGGGCGGCGTCGCCCCCGGGACGGCGGGGCCGGGAGGTTCGAGCAGCGCTGCCCCTTCGCGCGCTCTGCGGGCTCAGTGCCTGCCTGCGCCCGGCGCGGGCCAGGACCCCCGTCACCGGGCGAGAAGCCCTTTCCCTGCCCTGAAGAGCGCTGGCCTCAGGCAACTGCCGGAGGTGGGACAGGGAGCGTTTAAAATAGAGGAGAGGCTCCTTGTTCCTCAGGGACGAGGGGCAGAGCGCTTAATGCAAAGCCTCGTTTGAGGATTAAAGGTCTCACGAGCGGCACTGGCTGGGGCAAACCGTTAATTAGAACCGGATATTTGCGTAGGGCCGACCGCGTCTCACCCGCGGCTCGTATCTGAAATCGCAGCCCCGTTAGCTCTTACCGGCGCTGACGCGCGCGTGCTTCTGTGCCCGATGCCAGCCCGGAGTCCTACAGGGACTTTGGTAGCGGAGGAAGAGGCTGGTGGAGAGCGGAGCGCTTCCCAGCTGCGGCCACCGCAGTTAACGCTACGGCCTCCTCTAACTGCTGCTCCCTCTCCCCATCGGCCGGGCCGTGTTTCTGCCCGTTCGCCTGCCAGCGGGGCGTATTTTAAGCGGTCTCTACTGAGCTGCAGCGAGCCGCTCGCTACCGAAACACCTCCCGCTCCTCACGCGGCTCCTCCGGCCGCAGGCGGCACGGCTCTCCCCAAGCCGGGACCTGCCCCGTCCCCGCCATCCCCGCGCTCCTCCGAGGACGTGCCTGGGCACCCAGAGAGGCGTCAGGGACGCAGCTGCCGCCCCCGCGGCCTCGCAGCAGCCCCACAGCGAACCCCTCTTGTCGTAGCGCATGGACCTAGACCGCAGGCGGGAGGAGGCGCGCAACCCCAAGCGCAAGCCGCGGCTGATGGAGGAGGATGAGCTGCCGTCTTGGATCATCAAGGATGATGCCGAGGTGGAGAGGTTAACGTGTGAGGAGGAGGAGGAAAAGATGTTTGGGCGAGGCTCACGGCACCGTAAGGAGGTGGACTACAGTGACTCGCTGACGGAAAAGCAGTGGCTCAAGGTATACATGGTACAGCATCGTTCTCCAATGGCCTTCTCAAACCTGTGCTTCAGTGCTCGTGTCTGTCCGTCTGCGCGAGGGCGAGCGCCCGGTTCGGGAGCCTCCGGCGGTGCGCGGCGTTAGACGACGCGCCCGCTGCTCCCGCCGGCTCTGGTTAAAAACCGCCCCATGCCGCAGGGCTTCGCAAAGCCTCTCGCGTGCGGCCCGTAACGGGGAGGCTGCTCTAACGGGGCTGGCGCGCCCCAGCGAAACACCGTGGGGCAGACCGGATACCCGCGTCCGGCGCTGCAGGTTGTGAGCAGGGAGACAACACGGTGGCTACACCGACCTCTCCTGAGCCTCCTTTCCTCCCCGAATATCCCGCAAATATCTGCCCAGCAAACTCGCCCCTCGTGGCAAGGGACCTTCACGGACCCAGAGCCGCCCGGGAGCTGCTTACCAGCCCCAGGGCCGAACGGGAGGGAGCTTCCCCACAGCCCTGGGTCGGGCCGGGCACCGCGCGCGCCTCCGGGAGCCTCCGTGCTAGCGGTTCCTGTGCTGCTCCCCTGGGCAGGCGATAGAGGAGGGCACGCTGGAGGAGATCGAGGAGGAGGTGCGCCAGAAGAAGTCCTCCCGCAAGCGCAAGCGGGACACGGACATCGGCTCCGCCACCCCCACCACCAGCACCCGCAGCCGCGATAAGGATGACGATAGCAAAAAGCAGAAGAAGCGCGGCAGGCCGCCGGCTGAGAAACTCTCCCCAAACCCGCCCAACCTCACCAAAAAAATGAAGAAGATCGTGGACGCTGTGATCAAGTACAAGGACAGGTAAGAGAGAGAAGCAGGGGCAGGTGCTGGTCTCGACCACTTACACGCGCTCTCCTAACGAGCGCTGCTGCGTGCAGCCTGAACGCCGGCCAGGGAGCTGGGAACGCCGCCGACTTAATCCCGGTGGCTCTTGGGTGGCCTTGGACAGGAGCCCGCGTGGCTCGGCCGCGCCAGCGTAGCGGCTCTCGCAGCTCTCCTCTCGGCTTGCCGGGGCAGCCGAGATCTGCAGAGCACCGCGAAGATCAAACCCTTTTGCCAACCGCTGCGCGTGTCCAGCTGGCGGCTTCCTCCAGTGGGCTGGGAACGAGGAGTTAGTTAATTAAGCAGCTGAGGGCTGCTCTGCCGAGACTCCCGCACCAGCTGAGGCCGTTTCCTGCAGCTCTGTGCCGCGGGTTGCGGGACGCTCGCCTTTGACGCGCTGTTTCTCTTGCTGTGTAGTAGTAGTGGACGCCAGCTCAGCGAAGTCTTCATCCAGCTGCCTTCTCGCAAGGAGCTGCCCGAGTACTACGAGCTCATCCGCAAGCCGGTCGACTTCAAGAAAATCAAGGTAACGCTGCTGCGCCTCGGAGAAACGCAGCCTTTCCCGGTCCGGGCCGCGCTGCCGCCGGGCTCCACTGTCCCTTTGGCCTCGAAACCGTCCGTGACGGCGGCCAGCGGTCGCACTAACGCCTGCGCCGCCTCATCCGGGTGTGCGACGGTGGCGTGGACACGAGGCGAGCTGTAGCGCACGCTGCTCCTTCAGCTCTGAGCGCTCGTCTCTTGCCCGTCGGGGCAGCGGGGGGCTCGGGGCGCAGGAGGGAGGTGTCGGGCGCAGCCGCGAAGCCTGACTCGCTCCTCCTCCCCGCAGGAGCGCATCCGCAACCACAAATACCGCAGCCTGAACGACCTGGAGAAGGACGTCATGCTGCTGTGCCAGAACGCGCAGACCTTCAATCTCGAGGGCTCTCTGGTAAGCAGCGCTCGCCGCCTGCGCCTTCCTCACACCGCTCCTCCCGCGAGCGCGCACGCGGGGCGGGACGAGGGCCGTGCCGCGGGAGGCGTCCCCGCTCCTCACCCTCCTGCCGCCCCGCAGATCTACGAGGACTCCATCGTGCTGCAGTCCGTCTTCACCAGCGTGAGGCAGAAAATTGAGAAGGAGGAGGACAGTGAAGGTGAGGACAGTGAGGAGGAGGAGGAAGGCGAAGAGGAAGGATCTGAATCAGAGTGTGAGTACTGCCACGCGTATCCGGCGAGCGGGGAATGGCCCGGGGTGGGATGGGGGGCGGCGGACCCCGAACCTCCTCCCTCCCGCAGGGCAGGGC
>VXAL01008698.1:0-35543 GCA_013399475.1 Chauna torquata
CGCTAGGATACATTTCCCCCTTATATATATACATATAAAGAAATAGGATGCTTAGTACTGCTGCTTTAATGTTACTCAAAAACATTGAACTTTTAAATATCTTCCCCTTTTGTGATCATTACTGCATCCTCTAATAGCTTGTTAACACAGCTGTCGTATTTAGTTTTACAGCATCCCTCTTCCTAATACGGCACCTGCTCACAACGAAAAATGTCAGCTGGTTGCTGCTTGAAGGTTCACTTCTTTCTGAACTAGCTGGTAGGTAGTTCTCCCCCTACCACACTCTAGCATTTGAAAGACAGTTAATATCCACGTTACCCAAGAGCAAGCTACATATTCAATGTGCAATTAAGAAAAATGACCACAGGTGAAGGTTAGCACACTCTGGAAATGCATTGCTTTCTTCAGATGAAAAAGGTTCTCCCTAGAGAACCTTGTGGGCTGTCCCTAGACCCCAGGCCTGCATGGGCTCAGTGCAGTCCAAGAAGAAAGCAAGCTGGGGATCCAAAAGCAGAACCCAAGTTCAGTTCTCAAACTGAATTCTGGGGATCCAGTAAATTTCAGTCTTTCTGAAATTTGATTTCCTCACACTGAAGCATGCCACATACAATTGCCAAGCCACAGGCTAGACCCAAAACAAATATTTTTAAAAATGGTGAATAAAATAAGTAGTTTCTAAATTTAGATTTAAAAGTCCCCAATGTTGGCACGTTCCTTACTTCTACTGGCAAGGAGGTTTAAAAGCAAGCGGCTGTTCCATAATCTAAGTAACAGTTAATGGTACAATGTCTACAGATCTCTACTGGATATGCATGCAGGTGTGGGTATGTGCACTCGTGGAAGGAAAAATCAAGGGAGGAGGAGCAAAATAATGAGTCCTCTGAATTTGCTGAGACAATCTATTGACTTATGACCAAACCCGTGGGAGCTGCGTAAGGAGTCAATTATTATGATTTTGGAATCAATTTCACAGTCAGGAGCAGGATTTAGGGTAGGTTAGTGTTTAGCAACACATTAAAGGAACTCCTCTGACATCCAAAGTGAGCTGACACACTTGTGTCTAACACGCTTCCTAATAGCAGCTAAGGGTCCTAAATGCTTCTGAGAACAAAGCATCTCACATAGGTCACCCAAAAATTGTGTCACATGAAACTATTGAACACCTCTGGAAAGTTGGCCTGGCTGCTGGAAACTAGTGTTCTTAATAGTATGCAAGTTAAAATAAATACTGAGAAACTAAAATATAAAATTATTATAAAACAAGCCCACCTAAAAGTTCAAGCAGAAAGTATAAACCTAATTAAAATATAGTAAAAGCTATTTTTAAATGAAATCTTAAAATCAGAAGACTGAGCCAGCAACAGGGGAAAGTAGAAGCCAAACCACAATCTTGCTAGAAGACACCCTAGTATATAATGCCACACACTTTTTCCATCTTTGAACATAAGAAATTTGGACTGCACTTCTCCAGTTTTGGTACCTAGGTATTGAACATGATTGTTTTACCATATTGCTTAAGCTCTCTGCCAACAAGCCACATAGCATGAGAATAATTGAATGAAATTCAAAGCAATTAGGTACAAAGCATATTATATATGCCACAAATGTCATGTTAACTTCTTAAAGCAAAAAATAATTTTCATTATTTACTTATGCCTTTCATGAGCAGCCAAGGAACTTATTCTGGAAGCTAACCCTGATTTCTTTATATAGTGTTATCACCAACATAAAGGTTTTCCAGCAGGAACAGAACAGTAGATTCCCTCTTGAACCAACACGTGATAGAACTAAAACATAGACTTTTTTTTTTCTCTAATCTTGAATGGCAGAGCACCTAGTTATACCGTTGTAATCACAACACCAAGACTGCTATGAATGAGGATTACATCTGTCTGATCCAAATCTTATCCAGTCGGGATCCTAAGGAAGTAAAGAAGTGCTTGATTCTAATAAAATAATAGAACTTGTTACTGAAAAAAAAAAGATGTGAAATACCTTTGAAGTTCCTTTTGGCTTTTTATTTTTTAATATGAACAGAGATGATCAATGTTGGACATTATGGGAAAGAAAATCCTTTGTCCAATTTACAAAGTTTTTTAACTGTGAACAGAAACTATTAATAAACTTATCCTTCCTGCTGTTTAGATTTCTACCACAACTGCTGTTCAGATTTATTCATGACTTCCTTTTATTAGAGACATGCCAAATCTGCTGTATTGTCCACTTGGAAAAATGCCCACTATTCACAGACACTGAAGAAATACTCAGATATTAATTATTTGCATTGCAGCCATCCAAACTGTTTCCACTCATATGAAAATTTTAGAACAATGCATTATTTTTAACAATTTTTAAAAAAAATACTTTCTTTTGAAACTAATTTCTCAGATTTGAACTTTTTGTCTCATTTGTACAAATGACTTATTTTCAAATCTCAATTTGTATAAAAACCTGTGGTTCCAAAACTGTCTGGTGTCTCAGAACACAGAATTCCTTTTAAGGGAATCAGATATTTTCCTATGCAAGTATTGTTCTTAATTAGATACGGCTGGATAGTGGCAAAAGACCAGAAAACAAAACAAAAAAAAACAAAAACAAAATCAAGCAAATATAAGCAATGATCCTTCTCAGAATGAAAAATGAATGAAAAATATAAGTGAATAGTATGCCTAGATAAGAAGAGTCAAATTATTTTCAATCTGGGTTCCAAATATTCATATGCAGACATCTAAAGTAGTCATAATGTGTAAGTAGGTCCTAGAGGTATCTGCACAAGCAGGCAAAAGGGAGTGAAACCTGAAGAAGGAAACCCAAGCATTCCTGCTGAAAATTAGGCAAAGTCTGCACAGATTTGTTTAGTAGTATTGCCTTTCTCACCAATGCTGATCTTTTCCAGGCTCCTAGCCAAATGAACATTCAGGTTAAAGCTGCCAAGCCAAGGGCATAGACAGGGTGAGTTAGAACCAACCTCTTGGGATTCCTGCTTTCGTAGTGGCAAAGGCACACCATGGGGTTTTATTAAAAAAGGGGGGGAAGTATACAGTATGTATAGTACTTTTGACAGTACTATACATGTACTACCACCACTGTGACTTCCCCTGTACACGCTTAACTTTCAGTTCCGTACCACAGTTAATACAAACGAGCAAAATGAGGATTATATGTAGTAATGCACTACCGAGGGGTTAGAGCATTACAGAGCAGGATCTGCAGGGAAAACACACGCTCAGACATACCATCATGCTGTTGTACACAGTCCCAAATGGTTAGCTGGCAGGTCAAAATGGTCCTTGAAGAGTCAGCTTTCTTATGGTGGGAAGGCAGAAAGAGGGAGAGCCAGGCTCCAAGAAGGTGGCAGAGAGAACAAGCAGCCCACCAAGCAGCTCTAGACAATCTAAGCCAAGTCCTTTTCCCCAGCTTCCACCCACATGAGATGTTCGAGCTTCTAGGCACTCCTATCTCCATGTCTGTGTGCCTCCTGGTGCGTACGGGTGTGGCCTTCCCGGGCTGCATCGGGTGCCTTATCCTATTGCTCGGCTATGTTTTCTTGCTTCACTGCTGCTTCTTTTATCTGCTGTGTCTGAAGTAGTTTCTCCTAGCTCTGAAAGATGCTCTGCAATGTCCAGTACTTGACCACCAGTGAGTTGCTTCTAGTCCTGAGACCTATTTTCAACCTCAGCTCCTATTTTCAAGACCCTTATTATTATTCCACATTTAAACACTACATCGCAACGACAGATACTTAGTATCAAGCTCTGGCTCTCAGAGAAAGACCTCATAAGAAGTTAATTAACTTTATAGGCCAGGATGGGGTCTTTGCACAATTAGCATTAAGCTTGTAGCCTGCTGTTGGCAGCAGCAATACTGTTTTCACTGGACAAGTTGGGCAACATGAGTAGTTTTTTGAAACCCAGGTCAGTGATACTCACAAGCTTTTCAGATGTGGTTCAGGGTTCATGTATGATCTGCACTATGCTTTCCCCCCTTAAATGAAGGCTGGAGAAAATGCTTTTAGCCTCTTCTCTTAGCATCCTAGGAGCTGCTTCATCCATTTCAGTAGTTTACTTTTGAGTTTTTATACAGGGAAACTTCTAAAAACATGGCTGATCTTTCCAGTTCCACACGGTAAAGCATCATACCCATTTCCACCTCACTGTTGCTACTTGAAAGCTTCCATAGTGCTCAACATTTTGGTCTTATAACCTCTAAATTAATCCTGAGAACAGTCTCCTGGTGCTTGAACTGCAGGCTGCATGGTTCCCAGGAACCCCACGAGAATGTGGTTGCTGCCCTCATTCTACCTTTCTTCCCATAGTTGCCTATCCATCATGTGTCTTAGAGGAGTTTTCACCGCTCTGCAAAGTCGTGGTTGCTTTTTCAGAAAAAGCAAGTGTCCATAACATTAATTATGAACTCTGGAATTAAAAGAAGGGTTTTTTATTTACCACATGTAAACAATTTCTAGCACAATTTTTTTTAAAATTCAAAGCAGCAAAAGATAATCTTACAATTAATAAGCTTTAATGAAACTTTAATTTTAGAAGTTTTCATTTGGGGATGAAGAGGGACCTCCCATGGAAGAGAAAAGTCTGGTTACTTCCCTCTACTTCAGCAAGAGGTATGGGAAAGTTCACAAGATCCATCCATCACACCATGGGCTGCATGGTGAGTTTTTCCTCAGAAGTTTAAGTGTATTCCTGCAACTAAATCACCATAGAGCAACTCCAATAGATAAACATTAAGCTGCAATTTCACAAGTGAATACAAATGTCCTTTTTGAAATCTATTTGCACTGGAGTTTTCTCCCACTCGGGATCTGATTCATGTATCATGTAGACCATTACATTAAAGGCTATATAATGGTTCAAGTGTACGGGAAATTGTCTCTACGTAACTTTGTAGAAAGCAAATAGCTTGCCTTGAGTTCCAGAGTGGATATGTGTAGTGCGGGAGGAGGTATTAGATTATTGCTGGAATAATTTCTAGGTCATAGTGAAAGAAAATGAGCTCCAGTAGCAGCCAGCAACAGTAACAAGGAATCTACAGTATGTTGTGTGGGGATTTGCTTATATTTTGACATTTATCCAGAGTACAGAAATTCTCCCTGCCAGGTTCTCAAGCCTGAGCCAATAATCCCTTATACACTCACAAGAAAAAAAAAAAATGCTTCTCCATGTGCGTAGCCAGGAGACTTTGGCACTCTGCTGGATCAGATGAGGTTTTTTTTGATAGCAGCACCAGGATACTAGAGTCTGACAAGATCATCTTTAACTTCTCTCACTGGTAGAAGAGAATTAAGGGAGACTTTCAACAACTGTTTTGAAAATTGATTATTAAATATTTTTCCAGATGGAAAGTTAGACAGAGATTGGAAAGCAATAAGAGATCAAGCCACTTCTACATCTACATTGCATTACTATCACTGGTTTGAACTAAGGAGCAGAGCCTGATTTCTGCCTCTGAGAGGAAAAGATACAGAAGAACATGGATTTTATTTTACATTTATATCCATTACTTTAAAAAAGGCCCCAGGAAAGTAATGCTAATTCAAAATGAGACTGGGAATTAGAAGCTATTTGCCAAATTGTTTAAAAAAAAAAAAACCGTAAATTCCCATTACCTCCATCACCCCCCAAAATGGTATCAAAGAGCAAGAAATCATCACAGTACAATATCGGCTAACTCACTGAAGAAAACAAAGCCAGTTTGATTTCGCTAGCCCTCCACTACCACATTCACACAAGTCAAATCTGTGTTGAGGGGACCAGAACTTTTACCTGCATCATCCTGCCACCACTGGCTACCCGTTTCTTCTTGAATTACATCTGTCCCAACTTGCTAAGCCTCCCAGTTCTGACAACATGAAAAGAAAAAAGGGAAGGGAAGAGGAGAGGGGGGAGGAAGAGAATCAATGTATTTCTACACAAAACATCATACAAACACAACCATTGATGGTGTTAACATGAGAAGTGAGGAAAAAGAAGTTGTGCTGCATTACACACAGCCCTGGAACCTCTACCCACACCCAGGGAGAAGATTTTGAAGCTTTTATTTGGCCTGTCCCAATTCTACTTAGTAAAAATGTGGTGAGTGTTGCAGTAGTCTGCAATACCTCTTTCCTTATATGACCACAGTGTAAAGCGCTTTCTTTTTCTATGCCATAATAACACTTTGGCTTCTTTCAATCTCTGTGTTTCACAAACATGGCCCCTAAGGGACCATGAAAAAGTTCAAAGTGGGTCACAGACTTCTGTGGGGTGAGAACAGACTGTATTAATTGTCTGCAATGGGGAAACTGAGTTGCTACCAGCAATTAAAGGAGGCTAATAGTTCTTTGGCTGATGTAAACACTTGTAGCCAGTAATTACAGCTATTGCGTATTCCCCAGACCTGAAGAAATTGAACTGCTGCCATTTTGTCTGAGGAGCGGTAACTGACAGCTTAATTGACTTTTTTAGATGGAGAATGGGAATTCAAGCTGCATGCTAACAGTAAAGTTACTAATTGTAAATCAACATTATTTTAATCACATAGAAGTTTTCAAAATGAAGCATATGCAGTGTGGGTTTAAACGCAGGGATCTCATACTCAAAAGATTTGCAGCAAGACTAGTGGAAAAGAACTTCTTTTCAAACAATTGAGAGACACAGCTCTGCCATATAACCTAGCACACAAAAAAAAGGAGAGTGATCAGGGCAGGGAAGAAATGAGTGAAGGGTAAGAATTTCTGAAAATAGCAGGTAGGTGTAGGTGAGGTACATTAACAGAATGGAGGAGGAAGGAAAAAATTATTGCCTTTCATTTCTATTTCCTTCCCTCCTCAATTCTCTTTCCTAGCTATGCCTAAGCATTTGTAAATGTATCTAAAAATCCAACAAAGAAATATCAAGTAATTATTTTGTCCTTCCCATTGCCTAAGCAATTCAGTAATTCTTCCTCACACAAACCCTTGTCAGTCCAGCTTCACAAGCAGCTTTCCTCTGCACGACACTGGTTCCTGTTCTCGTGCCATGACTTTCAGCTTATTCCTTCCTTTCTCTGACCCTCCTCTCTTTGCTATTGTTGGCTGGGCTGATGGGCTGAGAGAAGACATCAGCAGGGGAGCATCAGGACACTGGGGACAGACAGCTGTGGGGTTTCTTCAATCCCTACCCTGAGGAAGGAGATAAACTAAGCTGAGAAAACACAGGTGAAGAAAGTTTAGCTCTCCAAGCCCTTTCAGAGCACTGCTCTGTTTGTGTGCAGAAGGAACACCATGTCCACAACAGTCCACAAAGGGGATGCAGAAAGGAAACAGATAAAGCAAGCTTCACTGTGGATACAAGGAAGGTGGGAGGCATTCATTGTTCATAGCTCTCTCTCTCTCCAGGCATGCCCATCTACGTGTTTCTCCTCCACAAAAGCCCAAAATCTTTCCTTCGTATAATCAGCCCTGCTCCCCAGGCAGGAACACTCAGTGCTGAGAAGAGGAACAAGAAAAGAAGTACAACAGCGAGCAGGATTTCACATTGCCATTCACAGCAGAGGACATTGTCTCTATCTTTGTCTCTCACCTGTTACTATATTCATGCAGGATTTGTCCCTGGACTCCCTCTGACCCACTCATTCTGAAAATCAGAGTGGGAGCTGATGGTCACCTGCCTTCTTGAAGGGATCTTTCTTAAAGGAAAAAGTCTCCAGCTCCTTCAAGACAATAAAATATGAAACTATAATGAACGTGTCCCCTCTGTGACAAGGCTTTCCCTGTCAGAGACCAGGGACCTTGCAGCAGGATATTAAGGAACAGAAAATTCCACTACAGGTGACCCTAGAGGTTTTTGCAATAATACATAGAACATCTAATAAAACTAAAAAGAAAATATACTTTGCATTCATTCCCACTTCAGTGAACATATTTCTTTCTTTCCTATTCCTGCCTACAAAAGCCATGTAATAGGGAATTTATTGAAATAGTAGATCAGGTTTGGTCAGAAGGCACAGCACTAATACAGCTGCAATATTAGCCATGTGGCTATTTTTAGTACACAATTTCCTTCACTTTAGCTTTGAAAATCACGCATGTGAAATCTAAAAATCGTATTCTGCTGACTGTGCCCTTGGAACAGCTAAGCTCTTTCTGAGAGGATTGTATCTTGTCCAAAGACCCCAACTTTCACACAATCTGTACTAATTAATGCTGTTAATCACTATGAAGCCTTGATTTCAGATAGTATTAGGCACCTGATGAAGCTTGAAGTTGAGCACTACATATGCAAATGTAAACTCCATGTGTTAAGTTGCACATTGTGACCATAAAAGATCGGAAAAAATGTGTTAAAGAGATGTAGCTGGGTATTTCCCAGTTCTTTAATACACAATACACAGCCAAGGTAGAAGTAGTGGTTTGGACATCCGGAAAGGTTACTAAATTGTATGCTATCTACACTAGGAAGAAATCTAATTTTCAGTCATGATCTAGCCAGAGGTCTTTGACTACCATAGGAAGCTTTTTTAGTCTGAGAAACATACTTAGTTGGGAAGACACAGCATAGCCAAAGGCTCACAGCTGCCTTCCGTACATCATGCAGAAGTCAGCAGCCATCCTGGGAATGGAGGAAATCCCACAAGTTAAAAGCATAGTCAGAAAAGTACCTTGATATTAACAGTTAATTAAGAAGCAAATTATTAATGGATATGTGAGATTGGTAACCATCCTTATTTTTTTAACCTTTCTTTCCTCTGCTACATTCAAAGTTCGCTACCTAAACTGTTTTCTGGTTTGTTTCGACAGCAATAAAGTGCCTTCTAAAAAGCCAGATCATCAACAGACCATCATTTCCATACTTCTAATGATAAGACTATGTGAGTTAAAAATGTCAACATGATTTAATCAAGGTATATGATATAATAGGTCAGAAAAGGTGATAACAGTAACAAAATAGTGATCACGTTCCGTTTTATTGAACACTGTAATGGTAGCTCCATCTTGCTCAGCATTATTAAAGATCAAGTACTCTGATCTACTCCATTTTGTTGTTGCAAGAAGGGAATCTGGCAGGTGAACAGACTGACTTTCAGGACAAACAAATTCCAAGTTGTTTATTTATTATCACTAGCATTTATGTTCATTTAAACAAATGTTGGCATGATAAGTCTCCCTTCCTTAATGGCAGCTGTGCCTAATGGAATCGGCAAGACAGCAAATTTTATGGCTTCAAAATTAGACCACGTAATTCTGGGACTGGTATCGGAACGTGCATTATTTCGTAAGTAATCTAATAATATACATAAAAATAACCAGAGAAAATTTGAAAGATTAAAAATATAGGATAACAGGAAGGTCCAAACTTAACTCTCATACAAGAAACTGCAACTCACAGTGACTTCAGCAATGCAATACTTGAAACAACTGCTGCAAAAAAGTCTCACATAGTACCTGAAATCTAGGGGCTGGGAAACTGATTAAATATCAGTTGAAGGTTTCTTGTCATCAACGAGGAGAAGCCTCACATACCAATGTTTAATTTTCCCTTTAAATATGTATGAAGTTCCAGTGTGAGAACAGAACATTATCTGCTATATTTTTGTGAACAGTGGTTAAAAAGGGTGGGAGCTGGTGCAAGAATCATGGGGGAGGCCCCTTCCCAGGCAATTGTGTATGTTCATCAGAACTTGAGGAGAGTCCTCAGGGGCACTCCATGAGGCTGTATCACCCAAGCAATCAATGGCTCCTGAAGCTTTTCTGCTCCATATATGCAAATTGTATACCTGATTTTGAGGTATTCTACTACCATTTTGGGGTAATCGGTCTGAATTTCATGGCATGCAAGCCAATGACAGTCACTAGAAAATGATGTTCCTCACAAGGCTATGTAAGATTGTTAAAATATCTACATCAAAATTGTCAGAAAAAGGATATTTGGTAGTTGAAGATTTTTCCTTTGTACATACGGAAGAATAAAGATTTAGAAGCACTCTATGCTCTTTGTTTCTAGTATCAGTGTCTATTTTTTTCTATTAGTGTTACACTTGTTCTTCCTTCCCTCAATTCCTGGCAGTGGAATGAAAATAAGTCCTGCTTTGTAAAGGACTGTGAAGAAGTTCTGACGTATCAGTTTCCCACTGCAGTGGTGATGCTATACTGTAGCCTCTTGAATCTGCAGAAGATTTGGCAGAATTAGAAACTACAATTAAAATCTCGGACTAGACCAGAAAAATAGATGTATTGTCCTATGGCAGCACAGGCCGAACCTCTCTCTCCTAACAAACTTCAGATTTCACACATTCACCTCTTTCTGCAGGTGAGTGACAGTGGATCAGATTTCCAATCTCATCTAAGCACCTATGTACAAATGAGGTACAAACGTTAATACTGCTTTCGCAGGATAGTATCAGGACCCATTGAAATGAAGTATCTGAGCTGGACCCTACCTATATATTAAGACACCTAAGGAGCACTGAAAATCTAAATATTTACCAATTCTTTTCCAAATGTCCATTACATCTTTTAAGGAAGTTTAAAAAATTTTTTTTCACAATCTATGCCTTGAATGACATTGTATCACTTCTAAAAGCCACTGGCCCTTGAATAGTTTCAACTGCGTTACCTGCTGAAATATCCTGGATCAAACCAGTTATTTTTTGTTCCATTTAGTATCAATATCCAGAAAAGATCACTACCACTCTCTCCCAAGTCCTTTACTCTAATGTTTGCTAGCCTACCTGGTAGAATATGAAAGGCTTTGTATTCTTAGGAGTTCCATGTGAGATCTTTCATTAATTGACATCTCAGAATCCTACACGAGGGAGAAGTTGGTGGAAAAAAAAAAACAAAAAGAATAAATAAAAGAATAAATTAAAATTCATAAATTATATAAGAACAAATCTGTACAGAAACCACGAACCAAGACAATGTGAAGAGTGAAATACAGCTAAGGATGCTACTGCAGCTGGAACTCTGTAGATAAGTACCAGCGAAATGCCAAATGTTACCAAAAGAGTCTGATTTATTTGCAGAGCAAACAGAGTTCTTCTAAACAAAACAATGAACAAAGGTAGGGCTTTTTTTATATTGCACTACCGTATTTGTTTCCTAATGCACTGTGAAGTGAAAAAGGAAAGCCAGTTATATCAATGTGCCAAAAAGCATGAGGCACAGCATGCACATAGCACAGTTAGAAAGAATGAGGCTTCTGAGCCATGTCAATTTGATATGAGCACCCAGAGAGGAGTAACTTTTGAGATGATTATAACGGATCTGAGACCGCTGTGCATGACACACAATTTTGGAGGAACTATAGAATCCCTCATTTAAGACAAGATAGTAATGGAGATCAGAAAACCCTTGCTAAAGAAAATACTGCTTAAAAATGTAATTCACATTTAAGAAACATGATTAGAACTTGCCAGACTCTAGAGCATAACAAGATGAGCCTGAAATATTTTGAGGGAAAATGAAATGATGTCTCATGGAGCAAGGACAAAAAAGCACAGATCCCTAGCAAAATCTAGGCAGAAGCAGCACTGGAGGATTTGATGTTCATAAAAGTCTAAGCGGTGTCTTAACTTGGGACACAGCTACTGTACTTGAACAATGTGGCACCTTTCTGCAAAAACCTGCAGAAAAGAGCAGGTTGTACTTAAAAATGGAGAAAAAAGATACGGATTCTATATGATGAAAACTACTATACAGCACTTTGCACAGAGTTGTCCAAACAGTAATAAAGAAGATTTTATTATTCACAGGCACAACACAGTGACAGCTACATCTAGTGACTGGAATATTAACTTGAAGGAAAGTAACTCAGAAGTTGGGTATGACTTACATGATACTTGAAGTGACAATACCAAGTTCAAAGAAACTTCTAGTTGAGCACAGGCAGATAAAACTCAAATCATACAGTGAAGAAATAGTTCTTACAAGTTCTTTCGTTACTCACAATGCAAAGAAAAAATCCCCAAAAATGTAAGGTATGCAATTGTTTCACAAAGTAGCTTCTTTGCTGCTGAAAATGTCAAGCATTCAGAGTAAGATTAATTGCTTCAAAAGTAGGCAACTCAACAGGTGGGTATTTCTAGACATACTGTCTTGTCTTAAAGCAGATACTTAAACTGGTTAAACTAATCAAGCCAATAATTTCCATTTCATCTTGGAAATGTAGAGGGTGGTTTCCGAGCTAGACACGTACAGCATAACAGCAGAATTGAATCCCACTTTAAATATCGGTTATGTTTTGTATTTTGTAGGAGGACAGAAACCTATATAGGTAGAACAAAGATCAGTGCAAGATATTATACACATAAATATCCTCTAAAACTGAAATTGTCAAACAGAAGAATTTCTAATGTAATCCATCAGTGTCAGATCATTGTTCCAAATAGGGCATAAATTCTGTTTGTATATGCTGTAAAACTTACACATAGGTTCTGGATTATTATTCTCACTGACTAGCAATAGAATTATTACAGAATACAGTTGCTGAATATGCAGCCTCAGATTTGGTGCTAAGCTGTTGCATAGACAGTTAAACACCTAAGAAATCATCACTGTACTATTTTTTTCTGAAATGTTTAGTATGTCTTAAAATGAGACTATTTGATTATATGGTGATAAAATTAGAAGTATCAAAAATTCTTAAAAAAAACCTTCTTGTTAGAAATGATTGAACAGAGCATGCATTAGAAGAAAAAAATCACTTAAGCTAAAATTTTTCCATATAAACTACACCTGCATCATTGCAGACTCGCCCCAAAAAGTGATAATTGCTTATCAAGTTGTTCCTTGCTCCTGCTAGGTAATAATTAAAGAAAGGCAGTTTAGTACATAGAGTAGGAGGCACAATTGCCTCTCCCACAAAAAAGGAAAAAAAGACACTGGTCTTTTTCTCTTTTTTCTCTTTTGCCTATAACACAATGGTTAAAAAAAAAAAAATGCTGGCCACAGATGATCTGGTGGATTAGAAAGCAGGAGAGAAAGGTCAAAGCAGAACAGTGCAGAGGTTAAACCCTGGGAGGATTTTGAGATCCAGGTGATAGAAGAGGCACTGGGAAATATTGGAATACTTTTCAAAGGGAAAATGTAAAGCTTCAGTGACCGGCCATTTGAAAGTGGAAATCTTAGATCTGCTGAACACTAGTTCAGGCTTGTGGCATGCATTTAAAAAGAGGGGCCTCTCTCCACTTGTAGAAGCTCTTTGCTCTGATACTTGCTCACCATGCTAATATAATAAAGGTCTGCAATGTCTCAAGTTTACATCTGGATTCTTCAGTAATCCCTTCCTGAGAACATTCAGTTTATAGCAGAGGCTCAGGAAAAATAACAAGCACCTCTCTCAGCTGTCTTTTGAACGCCCTTTAGCAGCAGACCACAGCTCAATCAACAATTTTTCAACCCGCAACACCTTTCTAAACTCTCCAAGAATGACATACGTTTTTATAAAGAGAGAATTTAGTAGTTTTTCAGCAGATTCTATTTTATGCTCCCAGGTGAGACCGTAGCTAAGGACAAAGTGTAGTAACAAGCTGAAACGTTCCCTCCTTCTGAGGGCCATAAGTTACAGCTGTAAGTTGGCCCAGACTGATAGTACACCC
The DNA here is from genome assembly GCA_013399475.1 of Chauna torquata. Lineage (NCBI taxonomy): Eukaryota > Metazoa > Chordata > Aves > Anseriformes > Anhimidae > Chauna > Chauna torquata. The sequence continues at coordinate 13,570 of VXAL01008698.1, forward strand.
AAGTCAACATAGAGCTCAAGGTCTGCCTGGGACAGCAACACCAGGAATGAGAAGGAGTGCTGCACAGCTCCACAGCCAAGGCTGAGGGAAGGAAACCGTGGCAATAACTGAGATGACAAGTGCCTTTCCAAGTGTGTTAGCTATGTTCAGAGTAAGACGGAGAGCCCTGCTTTAGTCATGGTGATCTTGGACTGGCAGCCAGACCACCAACGGAAGTGGTGGAGATACGCATCAAGATTGGTGATGACAGGCTTGCAGCACAGAGGTATACCCAAAGGTTTTCCACAGAGGTGGTAGTTAGACTTGTGGCCACAGATGGGACTAGATTTTGTGTTGAGAAGGGAACTAAGGACATGCTAGCAGGGGATGATGGAGATCCATAAAAACGCCACGGGAATAATTTTGTCACGCATATGTTAGTACAAAACTGGATATTGTTTTGGCTCTACTTGGTTTCATTTATCTTTGACTCATATCTTGCAACAGCAATTTTCTGTTCAGCAAGCAGATGCATTTCTGAGACATTCTGCTTTCTGACCTCACTCTGTGTGTACTCTATTTCCTTCCTCTTCATCTGCCTAAATTTACTCACTGAGAACAAAGACATCATTGTAGTAGACGAGGGGTCCATCTGTTCTAGAAAGCTGTTTCCACTGGTAGTTAGCACCAGATGTTTCCTAAGGAAGCATCCTCATGGTCAAAATGTTGAGTATCCTCAGTGGATGTTTGAAGGTACTAAAAGGAAGAAATACCATCTATATATAATATAGGTCTTTTTTGCGTGTTTTGTTACCATCCTTCCTTAGAGGCAGGACAATAGTATTTCACAGTGAATTGTATCACATTCTCTCATACCATACTTGCCTGTTAAAATTTTGAAAGGTTTCAGAAGATACTGTTTTATTTCACTCGTCACAAAAAAACTTAATATTTCTTGCTGAGCAAAGCAGTTTGTCTAGTACTGAGAACCAACGACATAATGATGAGTGCTCTAAATTCTTATAAACCTCAATGGAGATTTGAGTCCTTTGAGAAAAATCCTGAAATTCATAGTCCTGAAGCTTTTCAGAACCCAAATTATTTGCCTTGCTCCTATGAAACTGTCACTGCTTTCATCAACAGTTTTGTCTTAAGTAGACGGAGAATTTAACCTTAGTGGAACTTGCCATTTCATTGACTAAAAATACATAAAGTGGGGGCTCTCTTCGATAGCCACTAAAATACTGGATGAAGTCATGCCCGTACAGATCAGACTGCAGGATAAAGATTTTTTGTTTTTAAACAGGCAATCCAAAAGTGCAACTTTTTCATGAAGCACTTCTTCATTTTCTATTTGCTCATTTCTAAATTCCGTTTCAGATTGTTTAATCAGCCTGTTTCTGCCTTTTGAGACTCCCAAAAGCTTATTCCCTCAATCATAACACACATATGAACTGTCTTCTGAACTGTATCTTTGTGCCAAATAACTGTTGAGGAGCTAGTATAAAGTCCCTGTTTCATTCAAAGCAGGTTTTAAATTTTAGCAGAGGTTCTGAATTACATGGAAAATGTCTCTGAGTTTACTTCCTTTTCCAAATTAATCTTTTTTTTCTTTTATTTGTATAAAATATTTTTCCCTTTCAGAAAGCCTAAGAAATTACAAAGCTAGTAATTGAAGTCCAAAGAAGTAGAGATAGAGTGCACATTAATTTTCAGACAGGAGACAGGTCTGTCTTAATAATTTTATCAAGCTGTCATCTCAAAGTGGCCACCTCTGAGAAGCTGTCAACTTCACTGATATAAATGAAGTTGGAATAATGGAAGATTGCCAAACATGGGCTGCTCCAAAGGGCCATAAGCAACTGCAGCCATCACCAGTTCAAGGGCTAGTGGAGCGAGCTTCTAGGAGTGTTCTGGGCATGCCCCAGGGTTCTTCAAACTCTGAGGCCCTGTAGAAAATCGTAGTACTATTGAATACGTTGCTAGTATACTGACTATAAAATGTTGTCTTGTCACAAGCAACCAAAATATGAGCCACTTCAAGTGGTTTTAATTAGTCTGTTTATATTGTATTTATTTCTTATTTCTATTTTGAATTATTCTACTTCCATCTTGCAGCTGCTGGATCTTGTTATAGTTTGGCCTGTTAGACTGAAAAGACTATTGTTAAATTTCTGTTCCCCATGTATTTACCAAAATTTCCCTTCAAATCTGCCCTTTTTTATTATTTGTTTTGTTTCGGTGAGGAAGAACAGCTTGATATGCAGACTCATCTTAAACTTGCTGTTATAAAGCGTGTTTTCCAATTCTTTAATAATTCTTATGGTTTTCCTTGGTTACCAATGGCCTTCTTTGCACATGGATATCAAAACCAGAGATTGAATGCCAGTTATGCTAAGGTAAAAGCCAAGTGTAATAAAACTTACCAATTGCCTCATTATTCACCTGCCTATACATCTGAAGATTACATTAATCCTTTCTCCGCTGCAGTGCACCAGGAGCTGATTACTCACCACAAGCCCCAATTTTTGGCCCACTCTTACCACTGCTTCCATCTTCCTTCCATTTCCTTCTGTAAATATGTTCCTTGTTTCTAGATGTCTGACTTAACTAAATGCAGTAATCCAAATCACTTGGATCATTCAGAATATATCTTTGCTCTCATAAAGTGATGGCTTTTTTTAGGTTTCCACTATTTCGACAGCTTTAAAAACACACTGTTGGAGCTTGAGGCTATAAATGACAGGAGCGGAGAGTGGCAGATCACTAACAGAAATAAGACAAAAGCATTGAGTCATCTGAAGGAAGGAAGCAAAAAAGCCGGAAAATGCTAAAAAGAATAGAAAAATATCCTAAAACAATTGGAGAAGTTGCCCCACAGTAACAGGCAAGCTGTTACAAAGAGGAAGAACACGAGAAGTGTTAGGAAGCTATATTCTCAGATAAATGGAAATGAAGTATGTAGCTACACAGGTGCATGAAGTTACCACATTTCTATAGGCGTTAAAGATGTACATACAGAAGAGCAGTTTGGTGTTAGCGTACACTAATAGCCAGGATACACAAATGGACTGAATATTCATCTAACTGTGTATGTGTGTGTTACATGTCTATGCACAGGTTTGCTATGTGTCTGCATAGGTGCTGAACTTTTCCAAATGCAGCCCCAAAATAGCCTTATTCTTTTGTCAATAGCGTAATGACAAGACGATGCAGTGAAATATGTTCATGTTCAATATTTTGTGTTCATACACATAGCCACGCGCTCACCCAAGACTGAACTACATGAGAGGTCTGGCTGACATCAAGAAAGTAAAAACTCTGTGGTGAATATAATCCTTTCTGCAACAGAATACTGAATAAGCAGTCATTATGTTATAGATTTTATTTTTTATTTTTTTTGTCTTTTAATAGGCAGTAAAATTAGGCCATATATCTAAAACATGCTTGGAAAAGGAACTGTATCATCATGGTCTTTATTTCCACATGAAGGGGGTGCATTTTTTATGGTTATGTGTGTAGTCTTACCCCACACTTCTTCAACCAGTAAATATTTTCCAGATGTCTAATATTATGAGTAATTTAATGGAAAGCATATAGTGAGGTCTGCATTTGTCAATATGGAGAATCTCATCATTTTGCAAGACCTGAGGGTATTCTAGAGTATCAAGACGGGTCTATTAATAAAATAAGTCTGAATCAAAGTAATCCAAAGTATCATACCAAAAATTAACAGCTAGCGCTGGTAGCTATGCACTAGGAGTCATGTAAATGCAATGTCTGAGACAAAAGATGCCTGAAAACTTTACAAGTACATTTACAGTTATTTATAAAAACTCTGAATTCCAAAAACCTGATTACTCATCTGCTCACAGACAGGTCTTGGTTTTAGATAACATTTTGTTTTATGGGATCTTCTTAGCCTAAAAAAAAGATAATTGGTAATACTACAGTCATTTGAAAATGTCCATAGAACATATGTAACAGCATTACAATGACCAGGATGGGATTTTGCCACAACACAGTTGTAATGTTTCTATTTTTGTGGATAGTCAAGTGACCATTATCAAGTCTTAATTCAGCAGATTCGATGTTTGCCTAACGTAGAAACTTCAAGAGTGAAATGAACTGTTCAGTTTGTTCAAAAGGAAATGCTACCAGTTTCTGAATCTGCATTACAAACTTTCTTCATTTCTTCTGACTTCTTGCAGGTACAAGGAAATTCTTTCCTTCCGTGTATTTGCCAAGTAAAGTAAACAGCAGGAGTTCTCGTTACATAAAATGACAGCTTCAGGTAGAACAGCTGTAACCATCTTCAGGCACTTCCCAAAGCTCTAGAAATTATTCTCTTTTTGTATTTTTAAGAAACATTTTAATCACACCACCATAACTAAAATCAGAGCACTTAAATTGTTTTTTGGCATGGGTTAAAATTTCTCCCTCTCAAGCATGCGACATTAAGTACTTACACTTACTGTGGGTTTCAAATAGCCACGCTGCAAAAGAATTTTCTCATTAGACCTACATTTCCTACTCACCGACTTATTGGTACTTTAGAGGACTTTGGGGTTTTACCCTTCACTTATCATCATATTTTCTGAGTTATGCTTAGAATGCAATTTTTACAGAAAAGAATGGATATAATCAGATTCTAATATCGGATGACTAAATTCTAAACATTTTTACAAAACATTTTCCTGAGGTGTTTAAGAATGGAAAGAGAAAAACCCATTCCATGGACCAGATATCAAGCAGCTTATCTGTGAAATCTGTATGAAAGTGTAAACGTACTATGTATTAAAAGCTGGGAAGGAATATTGACTATTTCTGGGGGGAGAACTGGGTTTAAGAATGTGGCATATGAGAGTTATTGCCCAGCTTAGATACAGTTTTCTAGCTCGTAGTCTACCCCTGCCTGTCCCTGAGGTTGAGACTTTCAGCTTGATTTACTGTAACGCAAGCAGAAACAAACTTTGAAATTTATTGTCTAAAAAAATCAGAACAGAGAGGTGTTGTGAGAAAGCAAAGTGCTTGTAAAGCAGAAAAACTGCCCCCAGTTTAACAGAAACAAAGCAAGTACTTAACAAACAAGCAGCGTAGAAAATGCATTTCTAAGTTAGCTTCTGCACTATCAGAAAAGCAGATCTGAATTACTTGTCGCGGCATGTGCTGCAGCAGCCCCTGAAGGCCGCCCCGAAGAGCCAGCAGCTGAGCTAGAGCTCAGTTACGTTTAAGGAACGCCGCTCAGCTTGGATGCTAGTTCTTACTCCTGATGCGAAGCAATCTAGAAACTGGGAAATGACTGAGGAACAATTGAGGAGCTGTTGAACTCCTGGGTAGGAAACATTTTTCCCATCACAGCGTTACATTTTGCTGTTTGCCCACAGGATAGCGCTCCTTTTTTATTGCGTGTTGAAACTGACTTCCTCGGCATGTTTGCACACCAGCTCGGTACTTCCTCCAGTGAGAGACAGTCCTAGAAATGGAGCCTGCTCAAGTCATTTTTCCTCTTCCCAGCCACTCGCTAAGCCTCAGGGTTTTTCCCACTGCCTCATTAGAATGGGCCGGATTACAACATCCAGAAATAGCCCTTCTCTCCTGAGGACCCCTTCGCCCATTTTGGAAGAGCCCACGGCTCGCGTTAACCGCCCTCGCCTCCCCGACAGCAGGGGAACTACTTCGGTTCAGGCAAGCTGACACTTTGACCCTGTGATCCGATGAATTTCTGCAGACTTCAGTCACCCCGCTCTGTTCCAGCCGAGCAGAAGGAAAGGCACAGGAAAGCCTTCCTCTGCTAACACCGCTCCCAGGGGCAAACCCCGCTTCCCCCAGCCGGGCCGCAGCGCGGGGCCGCTCGCACGCTCTGGGGGAGCTCGGCAGGGGGGTGCCACAGCCGGGGGCGCGGGGTCTGCTCCGGAGCCGTCGGAAGATGAGGCATTTGCGGAAAATGACGGAAGCACATCTTTTGGAAAGGTTTCGTCTTATTTGGTCAGCTTTCTTGCTCCCAAAAGTTTTAGAGTGAAAAATCCTTCTTTGTAGTCACAAGCCCAAGAAAAGAGCATTTCAGCGAAAAGCTCAATTGTTATTAAATACATGTGTCTGATCCTCATCCTTACGTCTAGCTGTCACATACGGACTGGCTAGACGGACGACCACTTTTAAGGAAATGGATCAATAAGCAAGATTTAATGTATGCCTTCCTAATACATCTCCATCTAAAACTACTTTTGTTTCAAGTGTATTTTAATTTAAATGTCACAAGGAAATGAAATATCAAAAGTCTAATGCGGAAATAATAACATCTGCTTTCAAATATATGGGAAAAGATCATTTCAATAACAGTTTCTAACAACATTGTTATTCATGTTTTAATAAATAATGTAAAAATTTTAAATATTTCCATTAATCTATTTTTCCATAAAGATTTTTCATTAATTTTATTACTTCCAGTTAATTTAGCGTACTCTTAAGCTGTTTCAATTAATAGGCAAAATCCAAATTAACATAATAAAAACATAACTAGTACAATTATTCTTAATGTTTTTATCAGTTAGGATAGTTTTCATCATTCAGTTGTCATAACTAGAGATTCAACTTTAAAAAAAAAAGCCACACAGAAAGTAGGAGAAAGCCACAGAGATAATGCCCCAGAAAAATCTTCCTGTTCCCAGTGAAACACTTCCACCATGGATCACAATGTGCAAGAGTAAGGCTCCTATATAAATTGCTATATAAAAAGAAGAAGAGATACTTCACGCCCTCAAGAATTTCCTGCACAATTTCTGGGACAAATTCTAGTCAAAAAAAAAAAAAANCCTATATAAATTGCTATATAAAAAGAAGAAGAGATACTTCACGCCCTCAAGAATTTCCTGCACAATTTCTGGGACAAATTCTAGTCAAAAAAAAAAAAAAGTGGGGTTGGGTCAAGAGCACCCTTCTTATCTTTTTGTCTAACAAATGTCTGGGATCTTCCTGGCATATTTAGTGTACTGCTGTAACACAGAGACAAGTTCAGCAGAAATGGGAAGAGCCCTTCTGTGAATGGTAGCTCATATGGATTGCCAATCACTTTTAATTGGATTCATGAGTAAAGATTTTAATAACATACCAACTATAACACCATAAAAATCATTGAGCATGATTCAGAAGTAGCTTTCTATTTAAAAGAAAAAATTTGACGTAAAGCTTAATTGCTTCTATATATGCTTACTGCTCTATATATACATATAAACACACACCTGTATACATATATATAGCCCATTTATATGAAAATATGTACATATATGGGTTTTTAATGATATATATTTAATTTACAAGCTTTTTATAGTTGGATTTTTTTTAAAAACTTCTAACTTATATTTGCTTATATATGCCACATTTTCTCTAATCAATCAGACCGATTCATTGTGGCAAGTTTACTCATGATAGCAATAACAATAGTAATAGCAATTCCTTTGAGAAAAAGAAAGTAATTTTGGAAATTTGAAGTAATAGGAAAATGTAAAATGGGAAAAGGAGCAAAAATGTTCTGGGCCCACAAATTTAATCTTTTAATTAATGTTGTGGGAATAACTAATTTATTTAGTTGGATGGACAAACCAAGAGGTCATCTCAGATTAACCTCAGAGTGAAATAAAGCCTCTTGATCTCCAAGACTTGTTTCCATTCTGGGGGAAGAAATTAAGATTTATAGCTCAGTTTACCTATATATGGGGTCAGAGAAAAACTTTTTAAAATTTAATTTTAGTGTCAAAATGTATCATCCCAAAGAGAAGACAAAACCCTAACAGTCAGTCAGGGAGCAATGCCATCCTCTCACAGTTTTGGCTGCTGGCATGCCTCCCAGGGCCCTTTCTTCTTGCTTTACATAGAGCAGCTCTTGAGTTGCACTAAATCCATGGGCAGGAGGCAATTCATTTGCCATATCTTCCCCAGATTGGGTAGTGGGATCATTGCAAAACATCAGTTTAGTCTCTTCTCCTTAGCTTTGTATCCTGCGATCACTTCACACAGAGAATCACAGAGTTCCCCTGGCACATAGGTAAGATGCGCAACGTAGGGTATTCTTTGTACAGCACTGGTCAACACTCAACAGTAAGAACATATTTTCATTAATGCTTCCACTGTGGAAGGCACAGGGATTCACACTCACTGTGATCTTATTAGAGGAACTGCATGTAGATAGAGTTTAATATTTTTTATCAGCTGAAAAGTATTTTATTTATTTTGGTTGGTTATACTGCTAGTTAAACACCTCAAGTGTAACGCCCCGAATAGCCACAACCTTTCTCACATGACTGTCATATACCCCAAACTGACTGTTCCATTATCCTCCAGAGAATGATGTCTAGAAATGTTTAATGCAAACATTCACAACTGATTATATTTGTGTGTATACCTCTGCGCTAGCATGAGGCTGTAAGCCTGTGACGGTCACGGACTAGAACATGCTAAGAGAGTGGCAGTGGAATGGTCCTTTCTGTCCCAGTAATTCACCTCAACCTGGTCTTAGGGAACAAGATGTTGCTGTTAAGTTAGACAGCTGCATTGGTGGATATGTGTCACCACGGGCTCCCTGGTGGGACAACAGAGCCAATTGTAGGCACACAAATTCTAGACAAAGCCTCTATAAATTGGTTGGTTCCACCAGGACTCTTGAAAAATGATGACAAGGCCATTACATGTCCTTGTATTTCCTTTACTGTGAACAGGTACCTCTTTCAGCTTGCCTTTGATGCAGAAGAGTCAGAAAAAAGTTTCGTTTTTTGCAATATATTGCATTATCACTGGTCTTGCCAACAAGATATCAATAAGACTGCTACTGAACCAATAGAGTTACAAAGAGGTACTACTAATGCACCTCTCTCTGTGGCATCAAAGCCTTTGTCCTTATTTTCTAAATCACTTAAGTCATTACAGCTGAGTCAGAATATCTACTATACTGTAAAATAGAAAAGTATTCAACTTTTGGGAATTTCTATTTTCCACTACTCAAAATCTGGGAACCTGCACGGCTTTTCAAAGCTGTGTAGAAATTTCAGACATTGTATTTTTACTTTCTATTCTACTTAGCAGTATTCCCAGAGCTGAATGTGAAAAAAAAAAAAAAAAAAAAAAGTTTATTCACTATTTGAATATTGTAATAAACAATAACCATCTTTACTGCTGCTTGAATGAATATTTCTCAGAGTCAGCTTTCAGAAGCAAAAGAGATCAGGAAAGAGATCAGACACAGACACATGACTGATTAAAAATTATGTCTGCATAAATCTGTAATCATTTAAAAATTTAAAGCAACAGCTATATTTAAAAAGTATTGAAAAGGATAACCATTAAATTGTATTATGCCAGCAGGCAACCCTGTCAGTATCCCGATTTTACTTTTTTCCAGCTAAGAATGCAAATATTTTTTAAGTTCCCATCCGCAGCTAGTCACCTGTGTCTTCTGGTGGTGTGGTTCTATGATCTTAGTGTACTGTCATTTATAAATGAAAAATAAATGAGAGCTGTCAAAAGCAGATAAAAAAGCTTCATTTTAAAATGTACATGTTGGAGAAATACTTGGTCACAGCTGATATCAAACCACAATAATCATTACAGCACAAACTGAGGGAACACATCTCTAACAATGAAAATTAGTCTGAACTTTTGTCACAGTCGCGGAGGTCAGCAATTTCCAAATTTCAGTGGGCAGGGGAACAATGTTAATGCTCGTAATTGCCAGCAGCCCTCTGCAGCAGCCACACTTAGCTGACCAGCTCATTAACTGTACTTCTCGCTGTGATTCCTTGGGTCATAAAGCTGCCCAAAACTACTACCAAGGCAAATGAAGCATCCTCGTATGTCCTTTAGTTCCAGTGTGTGCCTGTTTCCACAGAGACCTCCCGGCTCTCAGTTTGAGAACATCCTGAGACCTGCAGCCATTACATGAAGCTGTACTGCCTGTGAGAGTTCATATGGATAAGGGCTGTAGACTTGGGCTGAGACTATCAAAGCCAACAAATTTTCATTCTCCTGAAGCACTTAGGAAAAACAAACAGAAGGTCCAAATCATCTGCAGTCAGAAATAAGAGAAACCAGTTAATGCATTTCACAGTGGCTGCTACAAGAGATAGTCATTCTAAATAGATGTTTGGCCTCAGTTTTGTCTTGAACACAGAGAAATTAAATCCATCACAAGGACAAAAGAAACCATTCCACCTGGACAAGAATATCAGTAGGTCAGTAATATGCCTACCTGCCGCTAGAATGAGGTTATGAATATTTGAGTGATTATACAGAATGTCAAAGGTAGTAGAAGTCAGAAGGAAAGTTTTCAGATGTCTATGTTATTTAATCTGGAGTGCAGAAAATTGCAGCTCTTTTAATTTTTTATGGAGATGTAAACATTAGCAGCTCGCATTTTGTTTAGTTTTCTGAATAAGACCATTTATCTGTAGCGTTGAGTAAATAAGAGCTCTGTTACAAAACATTTAGCTAAGTCAGCAGTTTCTTGGCTCTGTCAGCATAAATGATCAGTGACAATAAGACACAATTGGGAAAGAAGTTTTCAAAAGAAGGCAAACCCTATCTTGCAGAATTAAATGTAGTCAGAGGCACACAGAGAGGTTTCTAAACTAAAACAGTATGGGTTACCAACAGCTTTAGAACTGGACAGATAGGATATCAGACAGTGAAATTAAAAAGTTGAAATAGCGGTCAATTCAAACAGTAGAATAAAGTTTGAAGTCCCAAAGAAAGGGAGGAAGGCATCCAATATAGTTGCAATTCAGTTTTGTTTATTCTGATCTTTTACATAACTGACATTAGTCAGAAAAGATTTTTTTTTTCAGAAATACTGCGTTTTTCTTGGTGGACATGTTATTGTTTTACTGTGGCTAATTTTCATTTATGAATGATCCATGGTCTAATTTTTCTTTCCTTGTAAATTTAAAACATGTAATAGATTCATTGCTTGTGTGTAGCACCATAAAAACATTAACAGACTAAGTCACAGGACATGAGTGCAAGAATCTGAATCACCTTTGACAGGAAAATAGTCAATGAAGTCCGTGATGACTGGAGAAAAACTATGGACTTCTGTTGGAAATGTGAACAACAGGCACTGGAAGAGTATATGGAGCATGATACCATATGAATTGCAATTCCAGATACCATGGGATATGGTAAAGCAGACCCTTATACAGTGTCTCTTGATATCTGAAAACGGAATTCTGCATTTCATCTGCTTTTATGTTGTGCCTAGTCATATCGTCCTTGTTAGTCTGGTTTTAAAAGACCATGACTTGTGCATTCCTGCAACTCTGCATGTACGTAATGCTTGAAATTACTGATCAATTTTAAAATTAAATTATTTTGTATCAGGCATGCATTTTTGAAGAGAATCTCCCAAGTTTTTGTCATTTTACGTTTTGGTTCATGTTACAGAGCTGTCCTGGAACATAGAAAATGGATTCTTTTAGGATACAACTAAGCAGGAAGACACATTCAGGAGCATGCAAAATGCACTCCTGCCACGAAATGAAGGGCAGACCACAGAACATTGTCTTAGTTTATCTAAAATGTATCTTTTCCATGCTTCGTTTGCTGCCACTGTCCCAGTCGTCACTTCTGAGCCAGTGGGTCAGCCACATCACCAGAGATGTCTTCTGTCCCTCAGCATTATCTCTTTCAAGCAGGGCACATCTCTGAGCTCAGAGACCTTCTATGTGCTTCAAAGCCCTTCGAACCTGGATACCTGAACATGATCCCAACCAATTTTGGTTGAAATGTAGCAGGGCTTTGGCTTTTGATTATTGATGAGTGAGAAGCATCCAGTACGAACAAATACACAGAGACACACAATGTTTACTAACATAATTCAGGTTTCTTCCACATTCATTCAGAGTTCAAAAAGTTGTTACTAGTTGCGGTAGAACTTAGAGGGTGGCCCTGAGAAAGACGAAGTTTGGATGTAGCTTCTCAGTAAGAAGCCACATGCTGGGTTTATTTGGTCATCTGCAAAAAAAGTGAGATGTCATGTCCTTAACCATCCAAATATAATCATTATGGCTGATTTCAAACAACGTAATGGCATATTTAGACAGACAAACATACGAAGTATAAAGTTACTGTTCTCAAAATTGCCCTTTACCCTCCCATTATAGTCCCATGTATGAAACAGTAGTGTTCTATTTCTAAGTTGGCTTCAAATCACTAGTGTGTTTCTCATTTATAAAATACTTTTTACAGCCTAATTGGGAGCAGTTTAATTCTCAGATTCTCAGCTCCTTACTATACCAGTTAAGAGTCCAACTGACTGTAACAATTCAGAAAGAGGCTCTTCTGGAGCCTTTACAATATGTCATGTAAATTGGTGTTCAGGGACTTTTAAAAAAAATGGTTTATATTATATTTAGCTAGAATATTATTCACATGATAAAAGCCCCATGCATATTATGACATAATGGACTGGAGCTGCTGAGAAGAAGCAGTCATAGTTTATGGCCTGAAGGCCAACGAACCTTTTACCCTGGAAAATGGTCCATAGCCTAATGTATAATCCTCAAATCATATCACCAGAAGAACAGAAGATCTGAGATCTACATTACATGTTCAGTCACCTAATTCTGTCCCCTACACATCTATCATGATGTTCCTAAGTGTCCCTTCTTAAAATTATTGTGCCCTGTTATATGTCCCATTAAAATTATTAAATTACACTTATTCATAATTTCTCTCTGAAGATAACTGAGCAAACTGACTTCTACATAGGACATATATTCAGGAGTCCATTCTAAAAGCCCCCTGTTAAAGCCAGTCAATCTGTTCTTCCATTAGTTCTAAATAAAAATAGTCCAGAAATTTTGGAGCTTTTCCTATAAATGTAATTACTGCACATGTTTCAGCTGAGGCTCTTCAGTAATTTAGCATGAGTTATAACCAGAAGAAAATAAGAATAGGGTGGGGTGGTTTTTTTGAAAAACTAGTTCTAAAACAATTCCTTCATTGTCCCCTGCACTTTGGCACTTGAATGACTTGTATGAAGATGTGCTACAGACAGAAAAACCTTTGCTACTTGGGTGAACTCCCTCGTAGGGAGAGGCAGAAATTTTTCTGCAGAGATAATCAATACTGATAGCCTTTCTCTTCAATGGCTTTAGTACAGGAAAATAAATAAATAAATAAAAGGTGCCTGTACAGTTCAGACATTTGAATTGCACAAATCAATATGCCTAAGAGGGACCAGTGGCAGGATTACCTGGGGTTGTGCTACTCCAAGGTGGCAGGACTGGATTTTTGGATTTCATTCCTGCCATTATTAACCAACTGGAAGGTAACAGTGAAAAAAGAACTTCACCTCTCACTCCTCCAATTTTCCACATCCACCATCTGTGTTGTCTAATTGGACCTTTGATTCTGTGGAGCAGAGACTGTTAATACGAATTCATGGCTCCAGATCTTTATAGAGGCTTCTGGCAGAAACTATAATACAAATCATGAACAAAACCAGAACATTTTGCAGGGAAATGCTCTTGTCATTGCTAGTCCTATAAACAAAGGCATTCTTTATCTAACACATCGAAAATGTCTGCCTTGAGTACCTGTCAGAAACGCAAAGAAGGTGACCTTACTTATTTTCAGTTGTGAGAATTTCAGCCCAGTCCTTCTCCCCGAGGTGTTGATAGCAATTCAGTCACCTGCTATCTTCTCTGAGAGCAGATCTAGGTCCTGTATTTTGTTTATATACATACATACATATATATATATATACNAGAAGCCGTGGATGTCCCATCCCTGGAGGTGTTCAAGGCCGGGTTAGATGGGGCCTTGAGCAACCTGGTCTAGTGGGTGACATCCCTGCCCATGGCAGGGGGGTGGAACCAGGTGATCTTTAAGGTCCCTTCCAACCCAAGCCACTCTATTATTCTATGATTCTATGGACAGAATGCTAAAATCGCAACATGTTGGATATGATTATTACAGTCTCATAAGCGATCCCTAGTTTCCAAGGAGGGAGGACTTGCCTGACAGCATTGTCCTATCATTTATGATGGTAATTTTTCTTGTATCTATTTAAAAAAAAAAAAGTTTTTAAAAATATTTGAAATTCAAAGAAACATAACCTTGTAGTCCTTAGTCATAGTTCTAACATGCAAGCAGATAAATCAACTTAGATTCCCTTCCTGTTTCAGCTGCAGATAAAGTATGTTTACATACTCTGAGACACTCCACGGTGCAGTCGTTTCTTAAAGAAAACAAAGCTGTGAAAGTATAGGGGTATAGAGAAGCCAAGATACTTTACGAACCATTCTATGCCAGACTTTCTAGCCTGGCACGTTCCCTTTATGGCAGGTCAAGGACACGCTGAACCTGAAACACCTGATACATTCTCAGAATTTTTTTTCATGTAGAACTTTCTTATTCTGCTGTCCTCCACTCCAAGATAAGAAAGGAGAAGTCAAGCGGGTGATGTGACATCCACTTTGCATTTAGTGTAAGTGATCTAAGAGACACGGTGTCAGTGCAGCAAGAACAGTCATTCTGCTTTGAATAGAAAATTGTAACCGGTCACTCAAGACACACAAAGCTCTGACAATGTCCCTGATAATCATCTACTGTACCCCAGCAACCTTCCATTCGATGCAGTCACACACAAAGATGAGATTTACATACTTGTGTGGGTTGCATTACATTAGAGATGTAGCAGCTTGTGTTTATTTGCTCGTCATACAGAAGGCACCATACTAAACTTACTGCTAAACGTTGTTACATTAAAGACTGGAACCAGAGAGTTAATGCAAATCACACCCAGGTCTCCTGCAGCTGCAGTTGGTGGAGTTTGCAAAACATACGCAGACTGATGCAATAACAAACTGATGAGTGGTACCAAAGAAGCACAATCTGATTTCTGTAAGCAAAGCATTTTCAGAAACTCCAAAGGGACTGCCATGAACAGCAAACATTTGAGAAATAAAGAAACATTGTTTAATCCATCCTTTCAGAATAGATGGCCTTGAAATGACAGCAGCTTATTTTACAACAGAAAGGGCAGAATTCAGTGTTTACATGTAGGTAGAATGCTAAAACTAATCTCTTAGCTGATGAAAGGTAGCTTTTTCTCATGACTTTGTATCTTCTGTATAGACAATTTCCTTAATTGATCTGCAGTATACTTTGCAAATGTCAATATATACCTAGCCTTGCTGCCTACAGCACATGAGGAAGTAAAATGAAAATGAGTCTGGGCTTAATGACATGTAACCATCTTGGATGAATAATGTATATATGGTCAATCCCCAATACTCAGGAGACCATCATCCTAACTTTAATGTTTCAGATAAGCAACTATATGTTTTAGATTTATCACTTGAGTCCTAATGCACTTGCCAAAGCACATTAATATTTAAGTATCTAAAAACATACTATCAGCAGAAAAATAGGCAGATTTACAGTTAGGGAGGTTCTCTTTAGTTAGCCTTAACACATACATATTCTGGAGAGTTCAGAAAAACTGCTAGTCTTTTCATCTACTTCTGTGGTAAAGATGTTTAACTTCTATCTTTAGACAAGAAACATGGGCTGAAGCCAGTTGTTAAGTAGCTGTGATACAATCCAGGGTCCTCTACAATCTCCCTGCTGAAGTGTGGTAAGCATTGTCTTAGGAAAGACATGAAGGTGAGTTCACGTGAAGTCATGAGACCTCAAAACATAGCAAAAGGAGATAATCTAAATTAAGCAATAACTAGATAAGAGGCTGTTACAAAACGTTATCAAATAAGCAAGGATTTTTTTTTCTTCTTGAACTATTTGGAAACAGTTGAAAATAAAAGACGCCTCCTACATATTGGATTTCTTTCAGTTTTTGTCTTTACTTGCTCACTAGTTAGTGTGGTACTAGCTGATACATTTGGGAGATTAATTCCTGTGTTATTGCTCAAACAGGTATGGAATGAGCAACACCACAGCATTTGTCTCCAGGTTGCCTGGCAGGCATTGATTTAGCTTTGTTTAGGAGACACTGCCACTGTTGGTGAAAATGTTGAAATTCCAAACCTATTTTACATCTGGCTGTAAAATAAGATTGTTGGTAGAGACATTGGCTCTTCAACTCCATTGCAATGCTCTCCAAAGACAGAAGAGAGATTGTTTGATTTCATATTATAATATGACTTGAAACAGCTATGAGGTATTTCTTCAGATTCAAACTGCATGGTAGAACAATATGCTCCTCTATGCCATAAAGTGCAAAAAGATTTCCTAATGTAGTGAGTATAATAAATAATATGCTGTCTGATAGCAGACTATTCAGCTCATTAGAAGCTAAAAGCGAAGAAATACTGAGCAAGAGCAAACAATTTTGATCATCTTTGGCTGCTGGATCTAACAAATCAACATCTCAGAAAGTTTATAGATGGATTATTTTATCATGAGCTCAGTAAAAAAATAAGTTAAATGCTAAAAGATGGCAAACTCACTTGCCTTGCTGTTTTCCCAAAGGCACTCTGAAAGGACCCACAAGAAACAAACCTCAGAGCAGATGTTTAATAATCGCAGCAAGGAGAGCAAGGCTCCAGGCAATTGGCTTATCCCCTTTGAAGTTTTTCAGAGGTCATTAAGGTGCATGTTTATCTAAATAACATTTGTGAACTATACAGTAGGAAAATACTATTCAAATGATATTAATATATATATACATAATATATATGAATAATATATAGTTTTATGGATATCAGTGGGCTATTATCCGCATAAAATCTGGTCTGTTGTGGCATTTGGATGTAGTTAGGAATCATTTGTGAACCACAGTTTACAACAGAAGATGAAACTCCCTGTTTGAAAAAGCCCCATCAGTGCTTGGTGCTGCCTTAGATGCAAATTCCACAGAAAAGCAAGCATTGGCCCAGGAAGCTGATCAGATTTCATACATAAAAACTTAATCTAACTGATGCCTTGAATTTTTATTCATCATTTAGGAGGAAAAAAAAGACAAATAATACTATTGTTCTCATCTTTATGTATTTTTTATCATATTACAGGAAAAAATAATCCTAACTGAAAAAAAACTGTCAGGAAATTCCTGTGTTTGATAAATCAGAGATCTTAGGTATGGAAGAGGAGGTCACCTACTTAAAAACAACACCTTATTCACTGCTTTAAAAAAACTTTATATGTACTCTGATTAAACTTCTAAGTTTTTTTTATTTTATTTTATTTTGTTTTACTATTCTACTCTGTTTTGTATTACTCCTTTGAACAAGGCAGATAGCTCTACATAAAACATTGGTAAATGTGTTTCATGCTTCGCACAGAACATCTGATAGAAGTCTGAAGTTGCAGCTTGTTAAACTACTAAATGACTAGTAAGGGATAAGCTACACATCTATGTGATCAAATTCATTTAGTTAAAAGAGGAAAAACAGCAAATCTTGATGTCAAAGAGGAAAGATACTTCAGTTTGCATGAGTCTATTTTTTTCACAGGAAAAAAGTAAGACATTTGTTCTACATTTTAGAAAGAGATCAATTTATGCAAAATAATGCAAAGATATGGTCTATTAACTAGACTGTATATTACAAAGCAGTGATGTTAGGAAGTTAGTATTCACTAAGATTCTAGGACATTTGCTAATTCGTAACAGGGATCTCTGTCACTTACCTTTTCAAGGAAAAATCTTCCATTTTATACCCTCAGAATTTATTCTCAAGCCACTCTTTTTAAAAATCATCTACTTTATAAATACTCTAAGATCTTTTGTTTTCTAAGATTTATCAAGAATATCTTCTCTAGTAAACATGTTAACTAAAATACTGAGAATTTCCTAAGAACTTTTATGCTACAAATTATTAAAATGGCTGAAGCCTCCTTCAAGATTTTGATATATTGAAATGCGGGGCTTTTTATAGAGTTATTCCATAATAATTTAGCACTATAAGAGTACTTAAATCAAAATAAAGTTTGTTGGGGGAACTGCTTATCCATGAATGTTTAACTCACGCTACATCTTCTGAGAAGAAATTAATATCCACAGCAAGAAAGATGAGGCAATAATTTATTTTATAGCCATTCAAGTTTAAAGACTTTTAAAGAATCATTCATTCTGACACCAAAATCTTTAGTTGTAGAAAAGAGGAATGTCTGGACTCACCTGGAAGCAAATTTCTGATGGAACTGTAGAGGTATTTTATAAAATAAGCTGAATAAAGGACAGCTGAAAATTTCTATAAAACATTGCTCTGCAAAAGCATAAAAACATCCAGATAGTAATAAAACTAAAGAATCTGAGAAAATTGAGCTTGAAAGGGAACATGAGAGGAAATGGCCTCAAGTTGCGCCTGGGGAGGTTTAGGTTGGATATTAGGAAACATTTCTTCACTGAAAGGGTTGTGAGGCATTGGAACAGGCTGCCCAGCGAAGAAGTTGAGTCACCATCCCTGGAGGTATTCAAAAGACATGTAGATGTGGTGCTTAGGGACATGGTTTATTGGTAGACTTGGCAGTGCTAGGTTAGTGGTTGGACTAGATGATATTGGAGGTCTTTTCCAGCCTAAATGATTCTATGACACTACCCAGTTAGCTACTCGGCCCAAGATCATGCAGCCACTGCAATCTATTCCAACACAACTGTCCATAAAAAAAAATTTTTGCTTGTTCAATTCAAATTCCCCTTGAAGCAATCTAAACCCATTATTTGTTGTCCACACAGACATAAATAACAATGCATTTCATTCCACTTTACAGACACTTTTTGTGTACTGGGAGACTTTTATTACATCTTGTCTTGGTCTTTTCTGAACTGTACAAACCCAGAGCTCTTAATATTTCCTCTTGGATTTAAGACTATTTCAAGACTCTTGATCTTTCCTATTGGTTTCTTCTTTCCAGCAAGGTCATATGTATTCTGAAGTGCAGTAATCAAAACTATTTTTGTCCTAGAGCTGGATTTGCCAGCACAGACCACAGCAGAAAGATTATTTTATGTATTTTTTACAAGGCTTCTGTTTATGTTATGCTGTTTTCAAAACAGTATGGTGTTGCTGACTCAGATTCAGAGAGTAACACACTGAAACTTTCAGATCCTTTACTGGAAAAGTGTTCCTTGAGCAGTCTCTTTTCATCATGAATTACAGATTCATATTCCACAGATCATGTATTCATAATAGCAAGACTACCTATCAACATTGAATCAATGAAAACTGAGATCATCTCATATTGTAATCCTCCTGGATTAACTGATGGAAAGAAAAATGTGTACCTTTCTCTGAACTCTTGTTCATCCCTAACATTGTTGCTTCTGTTATGATCTCAGTATTTAGCTCAATCTGTCCAATTTTTTTCTAAAACCAACAACGCAAGAGATAGGCAGGTGAAGTTACAATATGGCACCAAGAAGCAGCCATCTTCTGCCTCTCAGGATCTTAAAAGCATTGTTAAATGGAGATAACTTTTAATCAATGAAATGATTAGATGTAGGGTTTTTTAAATCTTTTTAACAGAATATTGAATTTTTTTCCGTTAAACACTTTGCTTAGTCTACATATTCTTAGATAGCATGCAAAACAGTACAATTAAATTTGAGTTTAGTGTTCTTCATATTTAATAAATTCCCTGTTGAAATGCTATTCCTTAAAAAGGTTTTAGTAACTAAGTGAAATTTCAGATCTTTTAAGTCTTTCATTTCCAACCTTTTATAAACTGTTTCAGTTATCTCCATAAAATAAAGTTTCCTTACCTTGTATTCTTGTAGCCCTAATTCCTGTGCCCCTAAGCTATGCAGAGATAGGGTCATCCAGTGCTGAATTTTGGAAAAATATTTTTTTATTTTAATTAACCACACAGTACTTTGACTTTTTTCATGTATAATTTCTACTGCAAGATCTTCACAGAGTTGCAGGAAAAAAATTATTACTGATATAGCCATTAATTATTGCTCACACTCTATTTTTATTTTTTGTTTATTCCTATTTGCTATTAATAATAAAACAAACATTGTTAACCATTGTAATTTATTTTGCTTATCTTCCATGTAGAGCCCACGCCGATATACTAAGAAACTTATCTGGATAACATAATAGGACTTATGACCCTAAATTGGCTTTCAGCCAAATATTTCTAGTGTTCAGAAATTTTGCAGGTGGAATTGATCCTTCCTGCTATAAAACACACCCTTTACTCACTAAATCTCACTAGCTGAGGAGATAATAACTGTTTTAATTGCTCGAAGCCTGGTAGTGGGAATAAAGGGAATTATCCAGGTTTATTGATGACTAAAGAAAGAGAAGTTTTAAAGAAAGCTAACTGTTCATTCATGCTTACTGTTATTTTTAGACTTGCGAGGATAAAAAACACTCTTTTCACACAGTCCAGATCTCAGTACTATGGTTAAGCAAGCACAGTTATACAAGCAAGGAACTTTTAAGTAAGTTAGCTATTCCTAACTTGTGAAGTCTCCTGGGTGTTCTTTTTCAAGTCTCAGGAACATAATGGATGTACTAATGATGCTCTCATGTAGCTTGGCTGTATTTCCCTTTATTAAAGTTATATCATCCAATTGAGGCTCAGTTCATGCTAAATCCCAAACCCAAAGCTCTACAATGTTAAAAAATACACTCAGAATGAATGGGATCCAAATTACATAGTTTCTCAAAGCCAATATGTATGTAAAATGAACTCTCTCATTGCTGTAGGGATAAGTCAAACTTAAAATGACATTATAAAGAAAATGTATTTTTGCCCTGTATGGATCAACTATTTTGTGAAATGTTCCCCCTGTTTTGAAGAGTGAAGAAAAACTGCTGTTTCCGTGCAAAACACGAGTGAGTTCACCTAGGACAGTATAAGATGAGGCCAATGAGGAAAAGACTATACGAACCTTCAGGGCACCATTTAAGTAGTTCCCAACTCACAGAAGAGCAAACTGCAAAGGAAGGACCTGAAATGAGGCACAATAATTTGAGGGCTTAATCCTGTTCAAGTTCAAATCAACGGAAAAACGCCTTAAATTTCCTATTTGATTTCCTACTAGAAGCTGTTTGTGCTCTTTGTGTCTTATGAAACCCTCCTTTGTATGTGTGTTGGCTGGTAACCAGGCTTTCATTTTGGTGACCCTCCGGCTGGAGACTGCTCCTGCCGAAGATTCAGATCATCTCTGCCTCAGTTTAATCAGAACCAGAGGTCTTTCCTTTTTTCGTGTGTATGTGTTTCAAGTAGTTACCATTGACTTATAGCTAGAACTTTCTAGTCTTTCGTTTTCTAAAGTAAGAGATGTGGTGTTTACATAAATTTTGCAGGGCTGTGAGATAGAATAAGTAATGAAAAGTTTTAACCTGGAAACAGGTATATATGTATATAACATTATCGAGGAAAAATAATCTTACCTGAAACAAGGGCATTCAATGGAAAAAAAGAAAACTATAAAAATCTACAAAGCAGTTCTAGAGAAATCAGCACATTAGTAAATTAGATGTAAAGAAATAAGGCAAGAGAAAATCATTTCAGCTAGCTCTGTGTAGAGGTTTCTTGTTATACATACACTTACTTTACGTTCCTCTCCTGCTCTCTTTCTGACTGCTAAATAATTTACAGACTTAAATGGCTGCTTACTAGAAAAACACCAGAAAATTGGAGAGAATTAGAGAAAATTTTTAAAGGTGACGGCAGTTTGAATTGTTTAACATATGAAAACAAAATAAAGTAGAAAAATTCATTTAGTATGATTAAGAAAGAACAAAGAAAAGAAAAAAAGATGCAATCAGATTATCTAAGTAAGTGTAAGTTACTAACGTTAAAAAAAAAGAAAGATGGTCTTCAAGGAGAATAATTTATTCTGTAAAGTATAAGCAAGAATAAAATAAGTAAGAAATCAGGATGGAGGAAAACTGGGGGCTTTGGACAAGAAGCTGCCCAAGGGTGTGAAACAGCCTCCCAAAGGCAATACTGGCATCCTATTCCCTGAACCTCCAAATTTGTCCTGGACAAAGCAGTTGAAATGAAGAGAACAACCTTGCAGTATC
>VXAL01008698.1:43065-61314 GCA_013399475.1 Chauna torquata
TTTTTTTTTTTTTTTTTTTTGTATAGTTTAAGAGAACGACAACTGGAAATATGGGATTAAATGCATTACTTCCCAAGATGTTTCTATGGTGCAGTGAGACAAAACCTTCAAAGTGTGGGCAAAAATCCTAGTTCTTGTGGAGGTTGCAGTGTAACCTCTCAGTCTACAACTACACTGTACTTATGCTGGTAGCTGCCAGGAGGGACCTAAAAAGTAGGATTCCCAAAACCCTGCTCCCAAGTTCTTCTTTGCCTGGTTCAATCTGCGTTCGGGGTGCCTGTTTTCCCTTCCTGAAGACATACTGACATCAGGCGTATAGTGCTGTCAGACATCACCACAAAGCCACACAAGAAAACAGCTGCACAAGGCATGGAAAGCCACAGCCCATCCAGACTGCAAGCCATCCAGCCTAGGAGAAGCACAAATATGCTGGAGGCTTTACCCCTAAGCAAACTAGCTGGCTTAATAAGAGATACCCCAGCAGATAAGCAACCTAGATAGGCTGCAGATTAGTTTTTTTATAAGCCTTGTCCTCAGCCATAAATACACTATCAAAAGACACTGCAGACTTAACATTACCCTTTACACACATTTTTTTAAATGGTATCTCCATTCAAAGAACATGTGGACACAATTTGCAAATTGTTTTAGAACTAGGAAACCCTGAGAGGCTTATGGCGTAGGTGGTATTTTGTTTCCAGAAATTACTATAACTTATTTCAGGCATATCGTGAGACATAATACTGATCATGTTAAAATCAAATTGGTTTAGCTCCAAGAGACAAAGATGTATTTTTAGTACAAAAAGTGCAAGGCACCTTGACAATGCTATTGAGATAAGAAAAAGAGGTCAAGTCCTGAAGCCTCTGCTCAAACAAAATTTCTAATGCATTCCCTTAAGCGTTATGGTACAGTATATATACGGACTTTTTGTCAGTTTTCCTGAACATTATATATTTCAGTATATTTTTAATGTTAATTACATTTTTCTAGTTTTGATTTAGACCAATTCCACATGGCCCATAAATGATCATTTGGGAACTTCTGAAATGGCACATTTGCAGAGCATAAGGAAAATTAGAATTCAACACAACTTCATCAAAAGCATTTCAATAATGGTATAACAGAGAGTTGAGGCTGGTCATTTACCCATCACTGGCACACGAACGGAACTGAGCTAGAACAGATTTTTTACAACCATTTTGTGCCAAGAGCTGGAGGAAGGCAGGGCTGCTTCTCCCTCCTCTTCCTTTCCTTTGCTCCGTGTGAATCACTGGCACAGAGCAGAAAGCTATAAAGCTGGCTGAGGGACTACTGAGTTTTTCAAATCCTTCAATAAATGCAACTTATTAGATCAACGAAACTTTAAGAAAAACAAACAATGTGATTTTATTTGATTTGATGTGACTGTAAGTAAGTTCCCAACAATACAACTATCCATCTCACTCTGTTCTCAAAAGATATACATGAATATGTCAAATTAACCCAGAAATTAGATAATTGAATAAATCTTCTAAATTACATGCAGAGAATAGCACACTTTAATGCAGAGAATAATACTATTAACTGCTCATCTACAGATTGCTTTCACATCAGTGAATTTTTTACACGTTTTTCAAAGTATTGTCAGTACTGAAAATTCTGAAGTACAAGGGTATATTTTCATTTCAAAAATTATGAGATCATAAAATCTTTTTCTACTCACTGATCAAGTTTTGTTTTAATGATGCATACCTCTTCAGTATAGCATCCTTAGCTTAACACATGTACTGTATTTTAACTTGTTTAGCTCTGTATCCATTCAGGTGTCAAGAAGAAAAGGGAAAAATATTTTAATCTATTAATTTGGGTAGGTTTTAGCTAGCCCTGCTTGACTTTTTTGTAATTTTGGTAGCGCAAAGCAAGTATAACAAATACTATTTTTCTCAGCTACTTATTTTTAAGATTTTTTATCTTTATGCTATTATTTATTTATTTCATATTCTTAATTTCTCAATTATTTTCTATCATCTTGGTAGCATTATGTTCATTTGGGTCCATCCGAATCATAGAAATAGTGTGTCTCTTGAGAAGTGGCACGGCTGTTTTTGTATATAGTCAAACAAAGGGTTGTTGTTTTTTTTTGTTAAATAGTTATAGTGAGATACTCCTAGTTTCTGCTATACATTCATAACAGTGTGAAAAAAAAAAAAAAAGGAAAAAAGATTTTTGTTTTTTTTAGCAGGAACACTAACTATGCAGGAAGGAAAGGTCTATATTGCACTGAATCCTGAACTGAAGTGGAAACTATAAATTATAACACATAAAAAGTGTGACATAAAAAGCTGCTATAAAGCTCAAGAATCTTCCTAGACCACTTCACATTTCTAACACAGTTGTGAAGCTATGAATACAATTATAAAAGCAATTGAATACAATTATAAAAGCTATGACATTTGCATAGACAAATAAGAACTTCCCCTGGGCTGGAACCAGGATCAAAAATTCCTTATATACCATCTGATAGTTAACTGACTTTTGTTGAGTCAATTGATGACAGTCACCCCTCCTATGAAGGTCTATGAAACAGCAGTTCTTTGCTCTCTAGTAATTCAGTGTTGAGCCTCGTATTAGGTTACGTTGAGTCAGCTGGAATGACAGATAATAGAAAAATCCTCTTTCTAAGGCCAACATTGCCCCCTTCTGCTATAAACCGGCCAAGACATGTAACTTTCCAATTTCGAAGTTTCTGGGGGTTTTCGGCATAACACCATGGTAAGGTGAACACCTTCCTTTTTACCTTACTGTAGTGTTAGCAAACACGTGGAGTAGTTGTTTTTTTATTAATTTTTTTCCCATTTTTCTATTTTTCCTGCTCACGAATTTTAAAAGAATATTTCCTTCGCATAAACATTTTTTCCTTTTCCAGATCAAAGATATTCTGTCTTCAGAGACTAAGAACACAGAAAACGGTTTCTCTCCCTACGTTTTTCTATATATCTTTCAACTCCACTACCAGACGGCCTATGTAATGATATTGGAGAAACAATAATGGGAATCCACAAAGCTGTTATTTAAGCATGAAAACAAAAAATACTCATGAAGCTTTTTGAAATTTCACAGTAGTAACAGAAAGGACTGGCTATTTTAGAAGTAATTTTGTATTATTGGATAATGATAGGTAAAGCTATGCCAGCTTTTACAGGAGAAATCTTGATTTTTGGCCTCTTTTGATGCACCACATAAAAGGTTGCACTGGGCTGAAGGTCCCCAATATCAACTGTGGTTCCACCAAAAAAATGGTCTATAAATATTTTAAAACAATCAAAAAAAAAAAAAGATTATGGTAGACTCTGTTTTCTGCAAGTAGTAGTAGTAGTAATAATAATATTAATAATAATAATAACAACAACAACAATATCTATTAAATCTTAATCTTTCAATTTCTGACAACCTTTTTTTCCCACTTTCTGCCTATACATGCCAGAAAACCTAGCTGCAAGCTTCCTGAGAAAGTGAGCCTATCTCATTTACCACTGGGAAAAATAAATAAATAAATAAAAAGTTTCCTCTAGATTAACTAGACTGCTGAGGCAAGTTACAAGTGAGAAAATTCAATGAAACAAAGAAAAGAAAGTCATTGGCTTTCTTCTAAAAAGTAAGCATATGATCATCAACTGAATCTTGTTTTGAAGTGGATTTTTTTTTGTTTGTTTTTTAATAAAATTTGATCATCCTATCTTTGTACAGATTTTAATTCAGGTAGCACACATATATAAGAATAGCAGGTTTCTCTGGTTCTGATCTCAATTGTTTTAAATCTTCTGTATCTCCAATAATTTCAGTTGGTGTTGTTACTGTTGTATTTTCATCTGTGTTTTAGCAGGAGAACTAGGATCAAAATGTTTTGCACCTTGAGTATTATCCCAAACCCAGATACAGAGTTAGGTACCATTTTAGAGTTATAATGCATGGCCGAATGTTTCTAGTACCTCTAAAAACTGGGGCACACTCTATGCATTCAAACAACACGCTAATAAACTTTGCTAATTATCTGTCACAAACAGAGATGTTATTTACCTCATTACCTCTCTAATTTCTATAATTGTAACTTGCTTCTCCTATCTCATCTGAAAGAATACTGCTAGGCTTAGCTTCATTTGTTGTTTGTTGGGGGGAAAGGGGCTTACAGCTTCATCTCCGTCTGCTTAGGACTGAATTTTACTTTGTTAAATTAGCTTGACAGTTAGTCTTGCTTATTTTGTACAAAGACAAAGATAAAATAACTTAAAATGTAAAGATAATGTAATGTTGACTTGTGGTCACTTTCATAATTAAAAAGTCTAGTAACTCACCTAGAGTCCAATAGTGAATATTTTGCCTAAACCTACAATGGGAAAGTGTTGAATGTGCTTTTACTGCAAATATACTGATATCACCTTTCCTTTTCCTTCTTTATATTTGGGCACCCTCAAAGACATGCAACATTCACAGCACATTAATATTGTCTATTTGGCTGGATAAAGCTGATCCAGCAAATAAGTACCTTATGGCTTTCAATTGTGAGTATGGTTTAACTGGGTGATACCACTAGGCACAATATAGCTTTAATAATTACTTTTCCCTATTTGTTCTTTAATAATAATAGTAATAACAACAACAACTCTCAGTCCACCCTTATAATACTCCTCCAGCTTAGTTTCCTACACCTTTGCTGCTTACATCCTCTGTAACATTGTTGAAGTCTGTAAAGGCAGATGGTGGAACTGGAAGTTAATGACTACTCTTAAATCACAGAGACATTACTGAGAAACTCTCCCAGCATTGTTACTAGCATGTGCAGAAGCCTGTCATCATGGAAATGATGTAGGATTAATGTCAGCATGAAATGTAACTCAAACTAAATTGGCTAATCCATAACAAATAAATAAATAAATAAATAAATAAATAAATAAATCAGCTAGTCACCTAATTCTCAATGTGGATTCTACCTTTTACATGTTTACCCAGCAGATTCCATAGTCAGCCGGTCTCTGTTTTCCTGGGGCTCATTCACATAACTTGCTTCAGTGTAATTGCTATTAACATACCATATCAGAAAGTCAGAGATCAGCAATATACTGAAGATGAACATACACCACTTGAACTCAGCATAGAGCACTGAGTTAACAAAGAACAAGATATTCTAAGCTCTATTCTTGGAGCTGGACATGGGTCAGAGTATCCATTATGATACTTGTAAATAACCGTATTGCTGGAGCTAGAAAACATTAAGTAAAATACCTTGTTTTAAAACAAAAACAAAATCAAAATGCTGCTCATGATATAATTAGTGTGTTCTAAAGAAGAAATGCCATGTTGTAAACAGAAATTGATTCTTTTAGTCAATTAAGAAGTAACTGGAAAAATGGTGTGCACGCTTATCCCTATTCTGTCATTGCAGTAACAGAGTGATTATTAACATAAGATGCTATTATATGGTATGCTATGTTATGATATGATCCCTATGTTTTGTCCTCTGACAACACTAAGTGGTGCACCATATAACCTCAAGGTGGACAAACCTGCTCCAGTAAGCTGACAACTTAAAAAAAGATGAGAGAATAGATGCTGGAAGGAAGTGAGGATAGAAAAGTGACCCAAACTGTAGTGCACAGAGCACAGACCCCAGCTTTCATAGCTCACTGTTTTAAGCTCTGAACAGCACCTCCTGAAACTTTTTTTTTTTCCTCTCTCTTTCACAAAACTCCCGTTCTGAGCGGGATCGGGAGAGGAGGGAGCAAGACTAAAAAAAGCCCCTGTAGAATCCCAGCAGCTCTTTTCCGTTTAGGATAGCGTCCCCCACTTCAGAGCCCTGCTGCTGCTCCAGGAAGACTGCAGGGTGCCTGCTGCTCAGTGAATGCTGAGACAGGCAAAGTGCCAAAATGTAACAGGGAGTAATTTTTTTTTTTAATTTCCTCTCTAAAATAAAAATAGACACTTGTTCTGTTACCAGCTTTCAGCAACCGATCAGCATGTACAAGGTTTGAAAACTTGCAACTATCCCACCCTGCTCCCTTTGGCAGTGTATGTTAGCATGCCTTACCCTTGTTTACTTGTTTGAAGCAGAGGAAACCAACTCCTGGATTAATGGTTGTTTCTGATACACTGTAACAACAATAAGAAATAAAATGTTGCCTCACACTGTATTAAATATTTAAATTGTTATAATATTTAAACTGCTATTAATTCAATTAATACACATCAATAAATTAAATGTTAGTATCAACAATAGCTATAATTACATTGTATCTTATTACATATGATGCATAATATAGTTAAGTTTAATGAAATTAATATTAATATTATTAGCTGATTAAATTAATAAGTGTTTTTTTGTTACACATTTCAAAACTGTTCATTCTTTCATGTTATCGTGAATGACATGGTACTGTATCCTGACAATGTCTAAATATCTGAGTTAAGTTTGCTGCATACCACAAAAAAAGGCAAAAGGGATCTTTTCATTTTGCTATGTGCTAAGCAATAGGATAGGAATCATTGAGAATGGGACCCAAAATCTTCACAACGTCCATAGGTGCCATACACAGACATTTTTACCACAAATGTGCTGTATAGAAAATGACATTTGTTCTTAATAAGTTTTCCACTGTCAGTTGAAATTGTCCCCATATGCCTTGCATAAATTACAAGCTATAATTATTTTCTCTGCAGCTGATCAAAGACGGCCCAGAGAATGCAGCAATGTTTTCAGTGTCTTATTCACGTACAGGAATGGCCAAAAGCAATCCCACTGAGGCTATGGCCCCACTCCAAAGAAAACATTTCTAATTATTCAAGTATCAACAGACACCCAGGCGGATATTGCCTGTGACTTGGAAGACTCACACCCGTGGAATGGTCACACAATGAACGTCCAGAGAAATGATTCAGTTCTGAACAGTGATGAGAAGCTGAGAAGCCAATTCACTAACACAGGAACAGGGAGATATATGTTATAGCTCCCTGTGGCAGCCTTGTCCCCTGCAAGACAAAAAAAAACTTTGGCTGCAAGGAGAACAGAAGATGAAGCTGCCTCATGTCCTCTTCCTTGGCAGCTGTTAATGGTGGAGTCATTTATCAGAGTCTCCATCGACCCAAATTATATACCTTGTCCAAGGCGATGTGGATGATGGTTCTTTTTACAAGATTCTCTCGCTTCTCACAAGCTTTCTGTGTACTTAGTGTGTTTAGATGTACTGCCTACCAGAGCTTCCCCTCCGAAGCATCATCAAGTGTTCCTTTGTCACCAATGCCAACTGATCCACAGTGCTTAAGTGGAGACACCCCTTTTCTCTTGGAAGCCTTTGAAAACAACGTAAACAGCTCTATTCATGAAGGCTTACAAAAACAGAGCTTGACAGAAATAGCTAGTAACAATCATACATCTACCTATCATATCTCTACTAGCTCTGGCTTCTCTTCTCCTGCTGCCTGGCCATGACACCCTGCTTCTCATGCACCTTCAATATCATTAGCTAACCTTCATGAAAGGAAATCCAGCACCAAATGCCCCATCTTTATTTTACAGTCCAGATCAAACCTTCATCAGTCATTCAGATTCAGCTCCCTCCTTATTAGTACATTTAACCCAACACATCGATTCAGCTCTTATTCTGGGGATGCTAAGGTTCACTTGGCCTTGTTTAAGAGTGACGCTTACCAAACAGACAGCTAATAATTATTTCCATGCTTGGCTAAACCCAGAACAAACCATTAACTTCTAAAGTGTCATGGTCTTAGTCATAAAGTTGAGAAATACACATTGGTGTGAAGCTCCTTCATAGACTATTTGCTGCATTTTCTATAAACGTGTATGAAATGTTACAGTATGACAATGCTACTTTACGGAAGCATATGAATAGAATTAACATATATTGGAGTCCTAGCAATAGGCAGTCACTTCAGAATGATGTGACTTCCAGAATGAATTCAGGATTCTGGATGAACTGACTTTTGCCCCCTTTATTTTAGGAATATCATGATAGATCCAAATAAGCTGGTTTTGTCTTTACTTACATCACTATGGTGTCTCAGAAACATCCTCTACAGAATCTCCTGTTATCACAAGAACTACCTTGTAAATGTGCTTGTCAAGAAGAGGTGCTGAGAAATTAATTCATCTAAATAAACTAAATTCTCAGTAGTGCAATTAAAAAGTGCAATATGGCTTTATATATATATGGTGTACATATGCATGTTTCTGGAAAGGGCTGCATATTTATATTGTGCAGCAAACTACATAAGATATGCAATCAAAATGAGAGAAAGGTGTGAACATGAAGGGATATTCTGTAGATGTTTTTGAAAATATCTCACAAATGGCACTTTCACTCTAATGTAAATTTTTATGTGTCAAAAGAGATAAGAGAGAGGGACATGGATAGCATGGTAGTTTTGAAGAAAAGGGATTCATTGCCTTAGGCAGAGGATAATTAACGAAGAATAAGGTCTGTCTAGGGATTTCAACTAGGAACTTAGCACCCTCCTAAAGAAATTACTGTCCTTGCCGTTCATAGCTTGCACTGACATTGCTTAATCACCATCCCACTGTAGAATAATGCATATGTACACTCTTCTTCATTTTGCAAAGGCTCTTCTCTAAGTTGGCAGAAGCAACTATTAACCATATAGAAAGTGGTTACTGCCAGTTAGGATGATGCAATTTTAAAGATTTTTTTTCCCAAATTCACCCATGAAACAGTGTGATGGAGGATTCTGGCTTTGACACCTAGGATCCGAGTGACAACCAGCCAGGTTTACAATAACCCAACACAAAGGGCTTAAAACAACAGGATTTTTTCATAGGATCATAGAATCACATAATCATTTAGGCTGGAAAAGACCTCCAAGATCATCCAGTCCAACCTTTAACCTAGCATTGCCAAGTCCACCATTAAACCATGTCACTAAGCGCTGAATCTAGACATTTTCTGACGACCTCCAGGGATGCTGACTCAACCACTTCCCTGGGCAGCCTATTGCAATACTTTTTAAAGCACTGTTTTTGAGCTCTGTCCTAATTTTCACTTTAGAAACATATCCAACCTATGTGCGATAGTTTTACAAGTTTGCAGTCAGAGATGTAACTTTAGTCCTCAGACCTACACGGACAGCACTAGTTTTCTGGCTTGCAATGCCTTCACGTCTATCGTAGCCTCCCAAACCACTGTACCCACACAACATTCCAGGACACATGCTTTTTGTATACTTGCCATATACTTTTTCATATGCTTTTTCCTTCCTTTTCCTTTGGCCCTGTGTTTTGCAGTAGTCATCTGGAGCCAAAGATGCTGACAGTCTCCTTCATTCAGTATCCAAAACGCAGCTGAGCAGCGGTTTTTGACAATTAGCTTCTCTGCACAGATAAATTGCATATATCTCAGCTTTTTACTGAACCCTCATTCCAGTATTTTGTCTGGGCCTTGTATGGTGGCACTATAGGCACTATGAAAGGTTATAAACTTGTTTGAACTTCAGCTCTCACCCTCATGCCTAAGTAGAGTCAGGAGGAAATATTGAACAAGTCAGGCCAAAGTACGCTGACTATTCAAGCAGTTGTACAGCTTCGTAAAGAGTTCCTAGAGGCAGTAGAGGTGTAAAAGCCTTAGGACCCACCTCACGTACAGAATCCAGGCAACACGGAGGACACTTTGCTCCCTGATTGTGTTTTTAACAGCCTGATTTTACCTCATTACCACTGAGAGGCAAAAGTGTATAATTTTCAGAATATTTGCAGATTTCTCTCTTCCTAAAGGAAAAAAAAGATAGTAATCATTAAAAATTATAGTTTTAAAACTTCATTTTATTAATTAATGATCAAGAAAGTAAACGATTTAAACAGAGGAAATAGATTCCACTTGGAGCAATATATGCAATCTTTCACTAACACAGGGAGTTACTAAACATGCTCAGGGGAAACTGATCTTAGCCTAATGAACAACACAGTTTCTAGTACCCTTTTCCTTTTCCTTTTTTTTTCCTATTTGGCTTGTGTTCACAATTAAAAATATCTAAGACACCTTCCAAAGTCGGCTTTGCCACTCACCACTGTTGAAGTAGAGAAAGCGTCGGTGATGGTATAACGTGGCTGCGAGAGCCACAATGCAAGAAATAAAACAGTGACTCCTGCCAATACAAGGCAAGTACTTCTCTTTTTCACCAGCCCTTCCCTCTCTGTACACCCTGGCTTCAGGGTCTCACTAGCCTGTGGACCTGCATAACCTAAGACTGGAGAACTGTGACAAAACTGATGCACTTTACATTAAGAACCAAAACATTCTCTTGTCCATTTAAGAGAAGAATGACTGAATTCTGCACTTGCATTTAAATAACATTAAAGCCTTCAATAAGGCCATTTAGGCATGAATAAAGGTATAATTTATTGCAATGTACTCCTGTAAAACCCAACCAAAATAATGCTCAATTAAATCTGTCTCAAGTTGCACCTGAAGTTGCTTGTAACAGCCACTGGAGGGAAACTAACATAACAGAAAGCAGAAACTCATTTCTATACAGTCAGGAACTCTATTTGTCAATCCACTCCTTTTTGATTAACCTTACATGTAATCAAATAGAAACTAGTGACACTGTTTCAGTTAAAACACAGTAAAACTGATGGATAAAAGCCATCTTTAAGGGTATATATATATGTGTATTTTTTGAAATTATATATTGACCATATTTATTACCTATTGTGATTTAAATGCTCCTCTGAAAACAATTGTAATTGGGTTCTTTGTCAATCTCTTTCTCTTTTCTAAATATAAAGTCTCTTTTATATTCTTAAGAATAATGATGGTCTATGCACATTTGCACAGCTGTAGTCTCTGATACTAGAGGATAAAAACTAAATATTGTCTAATAGCTACTAAAGCTTGTTTTAATGAACTTTAGCCATAAGGAGACATCTATTCAAGAAAAACTGAGGTATTCAGGGATGTCTAAACTCTACAGTACTTTTGTGTTGTAGAAGGAATTAATAATAAGCATACAGATGTAATAAAAATCTTTAATGAAAACAAACAAAAAACTACCAAATCCTTCCAGATCACCACTCTATCACCTGCGTAGAACCTCTTTTAAATAAGAACTTGGAAGACAAAAGGTTTCATTTTAGCTTGCTGTAAAGTAACTGCTAACAACCGTCACTTAAAGGATTTCACTTGGGGGAGAACTTGCATAAGCCTGAAAACTTCTCCCTCGTAACAAACAGTAGAAATTTAATGCTAATGACATTTGAAACTAAGCAATGCAGTGGAATGTATGTTGTCCTGAGGAGCAACCAGGCATGCACACAGGATTAACAAGAAGATATGACTACTTACAGCCTATTTTTAGTAGTACTTTGACTTTAAACATACTTGTATTCTTGAAAGCTGCTTGGAAAAGAGATGAATGAAGGATGAAAAGGAATAAAAAGCAGAAGATTAGGAAAGCAGATGATCCTCTCTGTTCACATTCCGTGAGGAAAGCTTAAATCAGTCTACATTTTGGGATTTGCACAAACCTGTTTGAAGGGGACAGTCTCTCCCCAATAATGAGAAATGCAGAAAAGGCCATACTTCTTGAGGTATTCAGACTTCTCCACTGCACCAATACAGAGAGGTGTGGGAAGGTTACTGACAATTCAGGTTCCTAATTTATTTCCTTGATAGTGAAGAAATTAAAATGAGTAAGACAAGAGAAAAAAAAGGAATGGGAAAGCTTCTTCCCTGTTAATGCAAAGGTCAATTAAATTAAATTAGTACTAGGAATCTAGAAAATACAATACAAAGAAATTATTACAACATTTACAAAAATTGTTCTGGGGTTTCTGCTGTTGAGTAGATTTCTCAGTAAAAAGAAATAATAATTAATTTTGCTAGCCATTGAAATCCATGAACATTTATCTCATCTTGTGTTAAATCCACTTCAAAATTTTTATCCTATGATAAATATAATCTCTACATCTTTTTACAAATGCTGCTCTTCTTTAACAATCCTTCCTGCTCTTTCTCTTTGATTTCTACAATAAGTATTGATTAATTATTTTCTGTTTTCATTGTTTTCCCTAGTGTCAGCTATTTGAGTCACATTAAGTGGTTAGTCTTGTGAGGAACTGTCATTCCTGATTTAGCCTACTTTAATTTATTTATTGAATATTCCGATTTTAACAATTCTGTCAGTTTACACTGAAAAAATGCACTGCAGTATAAAATTATTTCATGAACCAAGTTTTATTGTCTAGTCCTTCTTATACTTTTTCCCTCTTTTTCTTAACCTCCCAAATACCTATTTGAACTATGATCCCCAGAAGTCCCTTCCAAACAAGACTTTTCTCTGATTCTATTATTCAATATATTGTTTAGGTTGAATCTCAGTTGAAATGGAAAGACTAATTTGTTTAGTATTAAAATAAAAGTTGTTTGTATGATGATGTCCACTGATTCATCAGTTTATCTCAGTTTTATTTTCTCTTGCTTTGTTTTAGTTTTTGCATTAAAACATTAATCCAAAATCATCTTCTAAAATAAAAGATTTTTTCTAATTGTTCTGATGCTTCCAGAAGTTCATATAACTGAGATTTCTTTTATGGCTCTGGTGGCTGTTCACATCAAGAGCAGAGTCCCGAAAACAAACAGCTTAGTCTGGAGAAGCTGTTTGTGCAAAGTTGAAGACTGCATCATTATGAATATTTATACGGGAATGAATTGAGGTTGCACAGATTAAGGACGGTTTCCTGACTTAAAAGAAATGTGGTACGTGATAGATACATACATTATTCACACACAAAACAGGATCAGAGTCTTTTAATAGAAGTGTTCATGAAGCCACTTCCTCTCCCCCTGCCTGGATCAGGTCTGGAAGAAGGAGGACTGTTCCTCATCATAGAACAAATCTGCTAGGGCTTTCTGCTCTGTGTTTGAGAGTTACAAGTTGCAGTTTTAAAGTGTTACAATTTGGCCAGATTTGATCAGACTTTCTCAGAGCAAAAACTGTACCCATAACACAAAATATATTATAAATCCCTGATTCAAATAAAGGTTCAACAGACGTCTTAAAGAAATCTTTACATAAATGTTTAAAAGAGATCACTGGGAGCCTCATAAGTTTATTATTCAAATTCCTTTAGTGGTAGCAACAAACTAAAGACTACAGAGAAATCAACCGTTACACCTCTGACAATGGCACATTATATGACTTGATGACTGCTAAGCATACAAAAACTCCAATTTGTTTTGCCGTGCTTCTACCTTTTCCTCTTTTATACAGTACCACAGAAAATTACTTATCCCACAATTTACATTTTAAATCTCTTGCTGTTTTCTTACTTCATTTGCTCAGAACCTAGTTTTAAAGCAAGCTGACCTACTTTATCTTATTTTGGTACTTGCAGTAAATTCCCTTAAGCTTGTCTATGCCAACATCATTTAAAATGTCTTCTGTACCTTGGTAATCAGTTCTCTTAAAGCACTATCACGACTGTTGCAAGAACGAATAATTATTAGTCCCTCTGAAAGTCAACAAGATGTTTTTACATTACAACAGTAATTTGTTCATTAAACTCTTTGTGAAAATAATGCAAGGTATTTTAGAGGTACTTTAGAAGCAAACAAACAGAAACATTCAGGTCCGAACGGACTTCAGCAGGTGGAATTTAGCCCCAATCCAATTTTGTATAGTTTTAAGTAAAGAAAAATGGTATCTATTAACAGGACTTTACAGATAATTTTAATACAGATGGCACTAATAGCCCCATTCTTAATAAACCTAAACCCTTTATTCTTTTATCGTCGGTAACAAACTAAAACCCTTCTTTAGAAGCTGACAAATTGTTTACAGTATTTGTATGAACAAGGCTTTCCTAAAGAAGTGGTAAATTGTTTCACTGCTATCATGTTCAGATACAATAAGGTGTAAATAAATACCATGGTGCTGTAAATAAACACCACGGTGCTGAGTGAGAATTTGGCAAAATTAGATTTGGATAACCATTGATATATAGCTGTTACATTTGCAACTGTATTCCCACAACAATCTTTACTTTGGCCCACTTTGAGAATCTTCAAGCAACCAGTAAAAGCGGTATATAAAGTTTGTGGTGAAGGTTGGAGTTACTCTGTGAAAACAGGCATTATGTTTGTTGTGTCTGTGTGTGTTATAGAAACTAGAAGGGCTCATTGCAGTCCAAAATAACTTGCTGCTCTCTTTTTGATTTACTGGTGAAACAAAACAGAAGCTTTAAAGAGTGAGCTTAAAATAATGTATGGTATTCATGTAGCTGAGGCTTCCATGGGTCTAGTTAGCACTAGCTGACTGCATTGCAGTCATAGCAGTTAAAATGGGCTCCCAAAATTACTTGAATTTAAAAGCTAATATCAAGGTAAATGGTGAAGCTAATTTTTCCTCCTGGTGATCAAAGCTCTGGAGATAATGTTGGGAAGGAGACACTATAGGATGGAGAGTTTATAAATCTCCTTGTCTCCTGTAAATAGTTTGGAGAAGAAGCACAGCCTGCACGTTCATCCACTATACAAAAATGACTGTATTTGTACTTTTGAGTAGCTTTTCAGGTCATGAGGAAGGGAACCACTCTGCAGGTTTATTGTACCTCTCAAAGAGAAGACCAAGGGAAAAGATACAGTTTTCTTCTGGTCTTCTGTCTTTAGGCTACCTGAGATTTGCAGGAAGTCAGGAGAATTATCTAATCTCTGTACAGCTCACGTACAGAAGGTCTATTGGTATAGCTCTGCTCACTGATAGGATTTCAGTCAGCAACACTGGGCATAGATTTAAGACATTAGGGAGCAAAGCATATACCAAAGAACTCTATTTTCTTTTCCCATATACCAGCAGGGCAGTACAGGCACACTATGTATACAGTTTAGTGCTTATTATTATAAACCATAATAACAGAAATAATAATATTTATCCCACAAGAACCAAGTAGGTTTTTTGATAAGTGCCTACCAAAGAATATAAGAGATGTTCATTATCTAATGAAAGCTGGGTACATCCTAGATCCTTCATCCATGAAGAAAATTAACCTCGATAGCAATTTTGTCTAAGCAAATGCAAATATCTATTTTTTATCACAGCACTTGTTTTTCTGCTTTTGTTTTTCTTTTATCGCATAGCTTTCCTTGTTAGTAAAGCTAAAACCTTGCAGCATTTTCACTAATCATCACTTAGGTGACGAAAAAATGTTGAAATCATTTGGAAAGAATATTCCAGTGCAGGCTCTGAATTCATAGCACTATTTTGATCAAGATATAGAAAAACAACAGTGGAAAGCACTAGTCAGAGTATCGATAAACACATTAACTACTACAGGGACTAATCAGAGCAATTAGAAGATGAAAGGATTTCCAGCCCCAGGAAAGCTTCTCCTTGACTTTAAGATCCTTGCCTTATCAAACTTCTTACAGATATCTATTTAACTTCAATTCCCATATGGTTAAATTTTCAAGACAACTGCAGATACTACGTTTGTTGAAGTTAGATCACAAACAGTAATCCCTTGGTTAAAATTTGGAACATTTTATAAATGTCAAAAAACCTACATATTGAGAAAACAATGCTAAATCAAAATTGTTGTAAAAACAGAAAAAGAATACAAATTATTTTCATATGAAGTGCTCAAGAAATGTAAAAAATTCACTCCTTTTTAAGAAAGAGTAAAGATAATTCTTCATAAGAATAATATTTATATATTTACTTACCAGAATTTTATTACTCCTTGAAGTAAGTAGAGCCATCTTGTGGGCATACCTAGCTGCTGCATACGATTGGACAATCACCACCAGTTGCTTAATTCTAAGGTGGAACTATACATTGAAAGCAACAAGAAAAAAAAGTTTAAAGTGTTTTGCTTTCAGTTCAGACCCAACTACATACATGTGCATGTATATATACATATTCATTAATTTCAGCTAACATAGTCATAAGTAATGAGTACCACTGAAAACCTAAGCCCCTTGTTAAGCTTTGATTTAGGTGCCTCACGCTAGAAACCATTGAATATTATTACACAAAAGGTTCCCCAAAGAGTATTCAGACCAGAAAAACACATGATACTGGCTTTCTCACTCTAGGTTCAAAAAAAAAAAAAAAACGGATGTATATAGTAGACAGGCTTCTTACTGTTGCGTATTAGAAGTCATAAGAAGTAAGAATACTTCTTAGGACCTTTTGCACTTGTAGGTCACTGAAAGATCTTTCAGTGGATGAAACACACTTTGTTTGATATTTTATAAGGTTAATGTCTGGCTGAGTGGCCTTTTTTTCAAGAATGCTAGCTACCCATAGTTTTTATTACACTAACCGCTACTTCAGAACCATGTCTAAAGCATGTTGTTTTACAGTGCATATTCTGCCAGGGTCTCCTCTGTAACCCTGGATGTATCACTTGCCTTCCCTGTTACTCACTGAGCATACCCCGTACACACTTAGGAGCTTTTTGCTAGGAGAAATTTCACCTAATTTGCACAAATTTGGCCAGATTATGGCATTTAGTTTACTATTTGGAAAGTAGCTAGTGATTCTGCAAATGCTGTTGTGCGCGCTGGGCTCTAAGAATCCCATCGACAAAACTGAGCATGTGCATTGACATTTGGGACCCAAATATTAACTCCCTGACTTTCATCCTTATTCTGGTATTTTTCATACTTTTATTGCATTGTTGCACGAGAGACAATTTCTCCTTTGTGATCTCATTACACTAAAAAGCGTACAGCCACTAACCCCAAGATCCCAGCTATTTGGTCCAGGTTGAACACTGAGATTCTACCTGTCCAAATTCCTGTTCTGTTTTCAGCCAAAAACTGAGATCTAAGAGATGGTATGTTGTTGCAGCCCGTAAAAACGCAGAGGACTTTCAGTCAAGACACAGGGGCGTTGCAGCAGTGGTGAAACATCCTCCGCTGTTAGGTTTATATATTTTGCAACAAGGCTGCAACCAGGACGCTAAATAATCGCACATTAAAACTGACAATGGAAGTAACAGCTCCTGGAGTCTCGTCACGGTGCTAAGGCATCTGTCCAAAAAGTTGGCGAGCACATTGAAGGGCATAAAAGAACAACGTCTACAGTGTGCTGGATCCTGCTAATATTTTCACTGGCAAAATTTCCTTTGTGTGATGCAATAACAGACAGCTGATGCTTTCAGTTAAAAGGCATCTATTTATTTTATGTTAATGTAGAGGTTCGTTTTTTTTTTTTTCAGTGAATGTTAACGCACAACTCGCTGTTTGCTAAATACATGTTTTAGAGGACGTTCGTTAGATTTCTTGACACGAATAGATCTGTCACAAACGCAGTTCTGTTTCCCATATCCAAGAACTAAAAACTGTGGCCAATTTGCTTTAATTTGCTCATCATAAAGAAGTTCAGAGATTGTGCCTCCCACCATTTCTTCATAGAGCAGTCTGTAAGCGAAGGCGTCTAACACTGGTCACCGGAAAAAGATTAGACCAGAGAGACCAAAAGACCGACAAAAGACCAAAAACGTGAGGTAATACAACAGAGTTTGTGCAGTACCCGGCAGCACGCATGGATGAAGAGGTTCATTAATGCAGTTAACATCACTGAAGTAAGAAGATAGATCCAATACTCTGAATTATGCTAGGGTGTACTTCGATCACAACAGCGAACACGCGACCTTTGTTTTAAGCTTTAGAGACACATTGTTTCATCCAGTAACCACGTCCCACCCCAAAACAGATGTAAAACTTCATGAAATATTACAGTAGAAAAATGGCCGAGATTACGTAGACCTGGCAAATGGAAGAAGCTGCAGTGAAGCCCGCCTGACCCACGTCTACGGCGCTGTGCAGCGGACGGGGCAACCTGAGTTTGTCCAAGACCTGTCACGATGAACCAACTGGCTTCGCGCAACAGCCTTCCCTCCCCGCTCGCGGAGTACTACTACTAACGCTGAGCGAGCGAGCGAGCCCCAATATTGCCTATGATTTCCCCGTGCCATCACAGCCAGACTCGTCCTCCCACGGCACAGTTAGTCAGCGCGCGGGCGGCAAGCCGAGCGCGTGTGTAGGGAAGTGTGTACGCGGGCTGAAAATTGTGTTTTAGCTGCGGGGACGGCCGTGGGCCGCGCCGGGGACGCCGCGGGGTCCCCTCCCTGCGAGAGGCTCGGGCCCGGCTCCTCCCGGGGACACAGCCGCGGGCGCTCGGGGCAGGCTGCCCGTGAGGGGCTTAGGCCTCGGCCCGGGCAGGCCCCGCCGGGCGCCCCCC
>VXAL01008698.1:62437-75858 GCA_013399475.1 Chauna torquata
CCCGGCCCCGCCGGCGCCCCCGCCCGTGCCAGGCTCTCCCCCAGACAGCTTTCCACCTTCCTCCCCCTCCCTCCTCCTCCTCCTCCTCCCCGCCGCCGGCGATGGTTTTGCAATGGAGAATGTGATTTCAGCCCGTCCTGCCGAGGCGAGCGGCTCCACCCCGGCAGCCGGGCAGGAAAAGGGGAGCGGCGGGGTCCTGCGGGGAGCGGAGCTGGAGGCAGGCGGAACAGCGAGGGAGGAACACGGCCAGCCGCGGGCGGCCCTCCGCTGCCGCGGTGCGGGGCGGCCGCAGCGGCCTGCGGCTGCCGAACGAGAGGAGTGGCGATGAGCTGTAGTCCCCTTGTTTAAAGAAGCAGGGGTCGGTGTAAGGGGCGATGAGTGGATGTGGGTACGTACATTCAGCACATGCGTAGCCTTTGCTACGGGATGCGTCCCTCGGCGGTTGGCTCCGAATTTTGGGGGAGATGACTTGTCAGCTTTTGTCCCCTCTTCGCCGAGGTGTTACGTGCGGTCTGCTGTTGCCACTGCTCTTTCTAAGCATTAGTTAATAACCCTCTCCAGAGGCTTTGTACCAGCTGATACATTTACAGTATGAAAACCACAGGGGTATCTGATACAAGCATCTCATTTCCTGCAGGAAACAGAACAGTCATACTGCAGGGTTTTTTTATGGTCCGAGCAGAGGGCTTATTTGGCCTCTTAACCGTGGTCATAAATCTCTAATTTCTCTTAGTGTGGAAATACTGATTTAGTTTTGCGTTAGCTGGCTTGGCCTGTTTGCGCAAAGTTCTGCGGTGTGTAGTTTTGGTGGTTGTCTGCGTGTATTCCAGATCTTGGGTAGCCATACATCATTCTTTGTAAAGCTGTGCTTCCATGTTATTGGATTCCTTCATTCCTGTTGATGGGTGAGGGGAGGAGGAAATATGAAATATGGCAGCGCACAAAAGGTGTAAGCAATGCTTGCCAGGACTGTAGTGCTCCCATTCTAAAAACAAATCATTGGCTCTGTTATTATCCATAAGAAGCCAGTCTGTAGGATACCAGTGCAGCTAGTAAAAGGAAAGAGGAAGAAGATGTAATTCCTACTCCATGGAATTAATAACATTCCTGGTAAAGCACTCTTCCTGATGCTTGAACTGGTCTGGTATTTAATTTCAAATACTGTATTCCATTAAAAAAGTGTATTTTTAGAGATTTCTCTTCCCATAATCTCTGAAAGCATGTTATTGCCAATATGGCTACAAGGAGGCGAAGACGCTGGCTGGTGGTCTTCCTCCAGAGAGCAATGTAACTGCTTGAACAAAGGGATCCTAACACACGGATGCTGCCTGTAATCTACAACATGGGTGGTTGTCATAGTAAACCAGAGCAGCAAACACCTGTTCAGAAACAATGTAATTTAAAAAATAAACCATCTCCAGTCCCTGGCACCCTAAAAGGAACTCAACACTCCTCAGACTCTCTGCATTGGATTCTATATTAAATACATGTGATAATCATAAAATACTCTCTGATCTCTGTATCGCAGAGAGGAAATGCTGGATTATTGTTTCATCCCTGGCAGATCAGGGCCTGACATAAATGTCTGATTTGGATGTAGGGAGAGCTGCAGGTGCTTTGTGTTGCTGTTTGTAAAGACGTGGAAATGCTGCTCTAGATAAGAGGAAAATATTTAGAATGGTGAAAGGTTTATTTCTCAGAGAAGAAGTGAAGTAAATTTGCATTGCAGAAGGTAATTGTTTTCAGTCTTGCACAAGGAAAAGGCTTAGGATGTACACAAAGATCTTTTAAAGAATATTATCAGCTTGATATTTTATAGCATTTCTGGTGGTAAATGTCTTGATCCCTGTCCCTGAGATCTTCCTGGCAGCATGAACCTGGAAGCATACCTTTGCTACAGAGAGAAGGAATATTTTTGTAGATCAACATGGAGGAAATGGATATCAGAGGGGAAATGGTGAATGCAGGGATAGCAGAGCACCATCACAGAATAAACAAAGTTGAGCAGCAGGATTGGTGTGGGGTTTTTTTGTTTCTTTTTTTGGGTACAAGTTTGTAAATAATAGCTTCATTTTGAATTGTTCTTGTTTGTCTTATATGTGAACTGGGGCAAGTTTACAGGATTTTGTAGAAATTTTAGGGAAAAATGCAATGTATATTTTAAGGAGCTACTACTAAATATCAAAAAGGTATGCAAAATAAATA
This sequence comes from Chauna torquata, assembly GCA_013399475.1. NCBI lineage: Eukaryota > Metazoa > Chordata > Aves > Anseriformes > Anhimidae > Chauna > Chauna torquata. The sequence goes on from VXAL01008698.1 coordinate 64,643, forward strand.
CGTTACTATAAGAACACTGAGTCTCTAAATAAGTAGTATATTAGAAGGGAGGCTTCTTGTATAAGTGTTTGAAAATGACCTTTCCATAAAAGCACGCCAATTCTCCATTTGTTATGTCAAATGAAAGCAATCAGCTTTGTGATGAGCTGTATATACCAATTATCGAAACGTTATGAATTCCTAAAGGCTTTTTCTAGTGTACGTTGGTACATGTTGGCTCTCCAAGAACACCTTGCTTGTCACAGCTTCACCCCCACCTGATGCCTTGTGCTTCACGTGATGTTTTGAGCTCCCCAAGAACTCGTGTTCGGAAACACTTGGTATGTTTTGTCATAACCAGTAATTGTGAGAAGGGGTGTGTGTGGTGAGGCTAGCAGACCTTGAGGTCAGCTGCCTGTGTGTGCCTTGCACAGAAATAGGTATGTCTGTGTCAGGTGGCTGTAGCTGTAGTGCCGAGGCTGTACCGGTGCACTGGAATAATAGCAGATGAGGTTTGGTGGTTTTTTTTCATTTGTTTGTTTTTCCTCTTCTGCAACAAGATGAACTGACATAAAATGGAAACTTGCTTTCCACTGATTGCCTGTTTCTTTTTTAATATCTACTTTAAAAAGAGGAGAAAAGGCTGGAAACCTTGAATTGATTCTTGTGCACTGTGTTACTTGCCTTTTATTTTCATTTCCTTTTATATTTTGTAAGTGAAAATGTTCATCTCTGCAGAATTCCTAGGGTACTCCTGCTAACCATGAGATGAGGATTTTTGTAAGCGTACATACATATTGCACAGCCTTACAGGACTTCGTCAGAGTGTCTTAGCTTTGTTTTTTGCCTTGTTTTCTGTTTGGTGGTTTTTTTGGTGGTTGTTGTTGTTTGTTTGTTGTTTGTTTGTTTTGCCAGAGAACTACGAATACTCTCTTCTACAAGATTTTTGCTGGTGATTTCCTGTATAAACATTACAAATCACTTTATGGAACCAATTTAGGTTCTTGTTTCCAATCTCATAATTTAAACTATTTTGGGAGTAAGTTGTATGTGAAGGGGGGTTGGCTTTAAACAAAGTGCTAGCCATGGTGGTATAATTAAGGCTTATGTAATGCTGAAGGAAGCCATAGCCAGAAATCGTTTTTTTCTGGATGGTTGTCTTCTAGCATCCTCTGGCTCCTGTTTTTTCCCTTTTCCCAGATTCTCAGTTGCTGTCCTAACTTCGAGTGACTTTCTCAAACAGGACTCAGTCTTCTGCACTTCCTAGATAAACCGAAACTGAAAGTGCTGAGAGTAAAAGCTTTTCTGTTCAACAGAAACTGAAAGTAATGATAGGCCTTGAAGGGAAAATGGAGTTGCTTTTTTTTTTCTTTTTTTGCATTTAAAAATTAGTGTAGCAATTTACACAAAATTTAAGTTTTAAGACTTGATAGTGAAATTTAGACGTTTCATTATATTTATGTACGAAAGTGCATAGAAAGTGTATAGAACAGATTTCTAAACAATGGTGCCATGTCAAGCTTGGGGAGTTCCTAAGCAGTATATCCCTGGAAGCTCAGATGTGTAAAATGAAAGTAATGCTGTACTGCTGTGTTACCTTCCTAAAGAGACACCTTCCATTGACTGTCATCAGAATTAAACTGAGTTGCAGAAGGGATTTCTGCTCTGACAGTGGCTTTTAGACTAAAATTGCAGTTCATTATTTAAGTATGCTGTATTAGCAAAGCCTCAATCATATCATCTCCAAACCAATTCAAGTACCAAAATCACACTTAATAAATCTTTTTTTTAATAGCTTTAATTCAAACCTTTATATAATGCCAATTCGTGTTTATTGGTAAATACCAGTATTTAGTTGAGCTTGATGAGCTGAGGTACTTCTGCTGTGCCTCCATAAGGTTGTGTGCTTGGAGTGTTTTTCTGTTACCACCAGAGATGATGCCCGCCCCGGTCCGTGACTGAGCTGGGCACCACCGCTTGTGTTCCAGGGTGATGCACGCTCCCTTTGCATCCTGTGTGGTATGTCTTGTCCTTGCAAAAAAGCTCATTGTTTTGTGCTGATAGATATAGGATCCCTACAGCCAGGTTGTAGCACGTAGATAATGGATATGCAGTTGATAGGAACAGGTATTTTCAGGACTTTGAGATAGTGGGCTGCAAATACTGGCCAATGTAATAAAGTAAATGGATTTTATAATCCCTAATCCTCTGCATCATTTGCATGCCTTTCCAAACGCTCTTCTGTTCTTGTCTGTAACTTATGGCATTATATGAAGTGGTATATACATTCTTCACAGATGAGGAAACCAATAAGCAGAAATCATCAGGACATGCTGGGTTTTGTTACCTTTTTTATTTTTAAAATGTACTGCAAGTGATACTTGCAACACTTGCCTTTCTCTCTTCTGTGGATTACCAACTAACCGCATTTAGCCTTTGTTTTGCTGTTTTGATTCCATTCTTTGATTAATTTTTGCTTATTTCAATATCACTTTCTATTTAAGAAAAACAAAAGCACTTTCCTGTTCTATTCCACGTTAAGTGCAGGAGCGTTCAGCGGTCTAACCGCTGTGCAAGGATGGTTCTGCTGCTGCCAGTTGCACAACGCGAGCTCTCCGTTATGAGGCAAGCCCTGGGCATTGGTGCTCTGTGAATTCCACAAGCGCTTGTTGGGACACTGTCTTGCTTAAGCAAACTGTGCTAATATCTTCTTTGTCATTTTAAGCTCCCACTACAGTTTTAACTTCCCTGCTGTGGAAATTTTGAGCAGTATGTAAACTTGTTTTCCTTTTCCCCCATGCCTTTTTTTCCTTCCAGTTTAGAGGAAATACAGTTCAAAACTTTGTTCCCGTGTTCGTCCCTTTCCACTGCCCAACCCCACACGCCTATTTCCTAACCTGTCAGCCCTCTGGCATTCCTTGACTAAATTATACAAGATTTTTTTTCCATCCCCAAGATAGCTATAGTGTGGGTTTATTATTATTATTGTTTGCAATCTAGCGTCTTTGACACAGTGAAACTATACAAACTTGGGGGAATATTTACAGTTTTCTGTTTTGTTTTCCAAGAGTCATGGCTTCTTTCAACTTACTTTTCGTGTCAGTTATTATCTGAACTTTCAAAGTTGAACTATTCTTTTAAAATTTCTTTTTTTTTTCTTTTTTCAATCCAACAGCCTGGCCGAGCCGTGCAGGAAACCCAGCCCTGCTTACCAAATTTAATGTATTTTATAGACTAGAAGCATTTTGCTTCCACAAAATGATCTGGAAATGGTTCTTCTCCACTGACTTCTGCCTAATGGCAGAGAAACTTAACGGTGCGAGGACGGTCTTGGAGCTATCATTTGCCCCCAGTAGAAGGGAGAGAAACTTCTGCGTTATTGTACACTGGGGAAGTCTTGATTGTACCTCTTGGTTTTTCCTTAGATTCTGTACTTTGGATTTTTTCTAGTGTCTAGTAATAGACTTTTTTTGAGTAGGCACTCGATGGCCTGAACAGATGAGTAAAATGGAGCACAGAACAGATGTTATTTAGCCAGCTGAGTGGGACCACAGCCCAAAAGAAATCTAAAGCTGTCTTTCCACTGAAGATGGAGATCTGTTTTTAAGAGATGGAAAGTGTATGTCTGTAGTTATTACTTACAATGTTATTAATAAAAATGATCTTCTGCAGCTAGTTAAAATCATTGTTATTGTTAAGATTTATGGCCTTGGATGGCTTCTCCACTCTGTGAGGTATTTGTTGTGCTGCAATAATCAACATATATTCAATTTTGTGGGCAGAAGATCTTACTGTTTTGTTACTTACAACTGTCTGACACAACCGGTTTTAAATATTTTGGACATTTTCTTTTGTGACTAGTGATACCATAAATCAATATAGCTGGGTGTTCTGTTTGTTTGTTTAATACCCAGGAGTGCAGGGTCTGGAAGAAATGCAGCCTCATACCTGACCTGTGCACGTCATATTTAGGCCTCTTTCAAAAGCAGATGAGCGAGTTAAGTATACTGACAAGCAGTTTTTGGTGTTATGCTTGCAGCACTGTACAACTGTGCATGAACCTTCTGTCTCATGTGATTTGTTTGCACACAAATACGGAATAAAAGTTTAAGGACTTAAGGCCTTGCTGGGTAAGCTGTATTAAGATGGAAGGACAAGCTGTTTGGGACTAGAATAAATAAAAATAGTTAGGAAAAGATTTTTTTTTTAATGTGTGTGTGTTCACATGCAAAGCATCAAAAAATGCAAGACAAACCCTGTCACTTAATGTTCATAACGTAAGGCATAACATCAATCACCTGTAGTGGAAGATCTTAACTGATAAGATCTTTTTGAAGCCAAACTTGAATTACTTCCTCATGATCTGGTATTCTCCATTTGTTTGCTTTTAAAGTTAAGTTTAAAGAATTACAAATTCCACTTATGTTTAAAGTAATGTTAGGTTTTAAGAATAATAAATTATTCTTTCCCAAAATACCATTACTGTAGTAAGTCATATTCAGGTCATATTTAAAAATAACAGTACAGAATTTAAACTTCATTTTAGCCAAGAATTTACATCATGTGGGAACAATGTGCATTTTTGAACTTACAAAACTGTTTAAAAGTAGAAAGCAGGTGTTGGGATTTTTTTAAAACATATAAAATAACTAGAAATGAAAAGTCGTTCACTTCCTCTATATAGGCAATAAAATTTTGATAGTTTCTTTTAAGAAGACTTGCATACCTGTTAAGGGCAAAAGGGAAGATCTTCTCAGCAATCAATTCAAGCTGACTGTCTAAGAGTCCCTAGTCTCTGTTGGTATCATTTCCCTAGCCCTTCTTCCTTAATTATTTGAAAAATACATACTTTTTGATACATGTAATATAATCTGTATTTAATTTATGTCGTATGTGAATTGAAATGGATAGAAACAGTTTTATTTTTCCATTACAAAGAACAAAGAGTAGGTTAAACTGCCAAAAGTGTGGGAGATCATGGATCCATATTCTTCTGTGCAAGCATAATTTATATTAAGTAACTTTAATCTTTTATTGAAAACCATGATGAATGTTGCTAGAGGCATTACCAACTCTGTTATGCTACAGTTCTCTTAATTATGGAGAATTAGTCATTCTGGATCTTGAAGCAATTGCAGAATGCACTGCATGGTGTAATACAGTGCCTTCCTAATAGAGATTACATTTATTTTCTTGAATGTCTCACGTGTAGGACTAACTACAACAGAAGCAAGTTGCTTTTTTCTTGAGTGAGAGCACTCATTCATATTTCACATGCTTAAATTCAATTCATGTTGATCTAAGAATAATTCCCTATTCCAGATAATGTGAATACACAAGTTGTACCTGTGTGTGTGCTTGCGCACGCAATTACTTTTTCTTGTAAAGCATGGTGGGTCACCATAATGAATCTAGGTGGGTAAACCAGCCTTCGAGAGCATGTGGCTGGATTTTATCCTGGAGTATCTCATAGGCTTAAAGCTTCATAAGAACAGAGCAAGTCTAATAGATCCTGTAACAAGACTGGATTTTTTTTTTTTTTCCTCCTTTGACTCACTGGACATTTGAATTGCGAAGCAGACTTATGGTGCTGTCTTCTGCCAGTTCTGAGTTTGCCGGGGTTGGGGGGAGAAAACGCTTACAATGGTTTGCTGCGTGCAGGACTCTTTTCTGTCCATGGATTCTCACTCCAGGTGTAATGTCAACCATGCCTTTGAACTACTAGAGACAGAAGGAAAGCTCTTTCATGGAAAAGCTGAAAAGAAGGAGAGAATAGTTTCTTCATACTTGAAGTAGCTCATAATATAAGATAGAAGAGTCCTCATTTGAAGAGTAATCCACCCCAAAGACCATTTGGTTTGGTGGTAGTCCTTATCTATTTAAAAAGGATTCATGGGTATGTGGTCTTTCTGCCAGAGACTGAAAAATACTTTTCAACATCTCAGTTGAAAGTTAAAGCGATGTAATGAAAGGTCAAACAGCCTCTCAGGTGACTGTATTGCTGAAGGGTTTGGTGTGGGGGACTGGACTTCATGCTTTGTCCAGTACAATTCCTAGTGCTCCTGATCCAGCAGTTTCATGAAACGGAAATAGGTACTCTGATGCTCTGAGTGACAGTGAGCAGATGTTTTACATTGTCTGCCTCCCTGTGTGATGCTTATGCTTAAGGTAAGAACAGGTACATGTCAACACCTGGCTCTGCTCTTGGAGGAAAACATTCACCTTAATGCCACTGTTTCTCATTTTCTTGTGCATTGTTTGTCTGAGCAATGGCACTGCCTGCAAAGTTTCTCCAGCACTTGGTGTTCTACTGTGTGTAGTTTGGGTGCGGGACAAAACAAATATATAATCTTCTCAAGTCTAAACAACATAACATCACTACATCCTACTATATTGACTGCCATTGAAATTTAATCTTTTCTTAATGACAACGTATATCTGATGGCTGAAATAGTGTAGGAGCCAAGGTTTTCTTCTGAGGTTTTTTTTTTTTCCCCCCCTCCTCCTTCTTTGACTTCTTATTTAAAGTAAATCTGAAGCCTGCCTATAATACATTGCTTTGTGTTTCTTTGCAGGTCAAATAATCTTATTTGAAAGTAAGAATTTCTGCCATGTTTTTTTCTGTGTATCCTGATACCCCTAATATAAGAGTAATTAGAAAGTTACTTGAACTGGCTGCTTACATGATGTGCAAAGAGCTGCTGAATTAATCTCTTTTAATCCTGCATGAGAAAAATTGATTTGAAGACATTACTGAGTTCACAATAAATGTACAGCATCTTTTGAGTTCAGTCTTTTATCCCCTAACTCAGTTCTCTGTAAAGCAAGATTGATAAAAACTTTACTAGTGGTAGCTTTTTTGTTAACATGAGCTAAGCAATCAGGCAGTGGGAGTAGATTTAGGANGACATAGATGGTCAGCAAGATACGAGATTGGAAGGTTTCAGTACAAGCGCGTGTAGACCTCTGCTACTGGCGCTCATGGAATACTTTGTCTGCTGTCACCAATATGCTGCTCTTTTCCATCAGGCTGAATCCTAAAATGATTATTTTACCCTAAACATAGGGGTACAAAGGGGGACAACATAATTTAACAAATTCATGGCTTGGTATAAATGGTAAAGCACCATTCTAGAATGGGTCAGAGCCAAGGAAGCTATCAAGCTAGTACCTGCAAGAAAAAGACAGCACATTTTTGTGAATAAGTAGACTTGAAAGTCCAGCAGTGGCCAGTAAGGTTTTCCATTAGACTACCTATGTAGTCAGCAAATCCTTTTACTTCCCAGTAGTGTCCGTGCTCTAAATTAATACGTTGCTCGAATTTTAACAAGAATATTATTAGAAAGTTAGTTTTCATATAAAGTGTTCAAGCAATGGTATTGTTTGGGACCTTCTTCCAGTTGTGAATAGCAGGATACACATTCTATCCCACATACCAACCTCTACCTGGCTGGTATTCATAATACACTTGTTTTCTCTTGCTTGTTTGTAATTGAGCTTGCTTAGTTATTCCATTCCTTGAAAGAAAACAGATTGGAAAATACTCCTTAAAAGCTAAATGTGGTCTTAACCTATTGTTCTTGTCTGAACTCTCTCTGTTTTTTCAATATCTGAGAAGAGGACCGTATCCACTTGTAATGGTGTACTGTATTTATTTTCTAGAGGAAGCACTGCCTTTATTTTTCTGACTTGCTTCATGAGACAATACATAATCATTATATATCCAAGTCCTTCTGAAACTGGTCTATAAAAATCTGCTTCTGCTACTTCCAGAGATATGACTCTGCAATGGCTCATTAAAGGGTATTATTTGACAGTACTATGCTTATCAGAGAGTTACTGTTCTCCAACAGTATTTCTCCTCCGCACACTAATCTTTTCATAAGCTAGGGTTATTCATAGTGCTATCTTTAATCATTGACTAAAATTTTACTAATCCCATAAGGACCTTTCTAGCAGTACTGTAACTAGTGTAAGATTCACAGTTGGTTCTTGAAATACATCATGTAGCTGATTCCTGATCCACTTGAAATGTGCTATATTGGTCTTTTGCAGAATATTATCAGACGTCCGAGCTGCTTGTTTATAATAGCAAATGTCTTATATTGATATAAGCCTTCAACTTAAACAACTGTTTGTTGTCAATATCCCTCAAGTATTTATTTTTAATCAAGCAAATAACTTGCTTATTACTCATTGACCGTAAGTGGTAGACACCAGTCCCTGTTGGAACATGATTTTTCTCAAACTAGCTGTAATCCAAATAATTCTCTCATACCTGAGAAACTTTCTTTTCTGATGCCCTGAGGTTATTAGACTACCAGTAAACATGGTTGACATTCTTTATGCCGTCCTTTGTGGTGGCTTGCAGGGCATGCTTGGATCCTTCCTGTAAGGAATTCTTACATAAACAAACAGAACAACTTAAAAACCAAACAAGCAAGCAAAACACCCCACCTGTTTAGATCACCTTGTGAAGCAAGAGGTCAAGAATCTGTTTAAAGAATTGGTTGTGTAGACATAAACAGCATTATTGGCTGTTACTTTTTTAAGGTGAAGAACATAACCTGACATTTCTGGGTGAATGTTTTCATTAAACAATGAAGCTGGTTATACAAAACTTGTTCTAGCAGTGCTCTGGTAGTTAGAAGAGCATGATGCTGTTATGATTTCTAGCAAAACAAACTAATTTTATTAACTTGAGGAGATATTTTGGAAACAGGTGTGTTTTGCTCGGTCTGTTCCATCTCTGTCTGTTCCATCTCTAGAGCATAGTCGGTTTTCTGAGTAACCCAATCTACTTCCCTCTCCTCCTACAAGAAGAAACAAGGTTCTTATTTAAACTAATACTTTCAACAAGCTGAAAATATTTTGTCAAGATGAAATATTAAGCCAATTGAGTATGTACTACTACAGATCAGAGGAGGAAAAAGACTCTTGATGCTTTTTGTTTCCTTCTTGTATTTGTTACTGGCTGTGGACCGAAGGTGTCTTTTATGCCATGTTAGATCTTGCAAGCAGTTTCTTAGTCATTTGTTGAACTCTTCTCTTTCAAATCAACTGAATACTGTTACTTCTTGCCTTCTTTGTTTATGGCTGGGGAATTGCTGATTGTTCAGGTGTTGGAATTATCTTCACTGTAAAGGAGTCCAACTGGAAATATAAAGCTCTTAAATCCAAGCACTTAGTAAATTAACAGCTTTATTTTAGGGTGGCTCTTTGGTGGCTTGGTTGGTTATTTTTGGTAGCAGGAAAGATAATTAGTATCTGTTATGAGGACTGCTTACTATCAGAAATTGTTGTATGCGTTACATGTTGGAAGTCAACTCTTACGCTAGCCCCTACTAATATATAGTTAGAAAAGTTCTTTCCTTCATAATCCTCTTCTTTATTTATAGGTATTTTAATGGAGAATTAAGTGTGTCTGAACACATTGAGGTATTCTCATTCTATAACTCACCCTAAATGCACTGTAACAATTATCTCAATTTATAAAATACTTCACTAAGTCAATCATCCTGTCATCATAGACAGTTTGTTTTTGTTGTTTGTCATCTAAGGTGTATACATTTTTTCAGAGCACTGGGTGGCTTGAAAAGCTTTCTTGACCCCCATCCATGGTTGGCAATTTACTTAACATTTCAAAGGATAGCCCCTCCTCTGTGGGTGTTCTGGTAAATACTCTAACTAGGGCCAGGTCTTCTAGCATTTTAATTAATTCTCCACACAAGGAGCCTTCCTGTGGAGGAAACATGTATTTTCTCTAAGAAGAGCTTCCGAAATAAATTGTGAATGCCAACAATGGAGAAGAAAAATAACCTGAAATATAGGAGCAGTTCTGTTACTGATTCTGATGTCATAGTTTATGTAAATATCTGAAGTTGTAAGTCAGTGGATGTACAAATATGTAAAAAGCATAGTAAGTGTTGCTGTGGCTGCGAGAATCCCAGATGTGAACTTAACTCTGCAGTCTTGTCAGTCTGGAATTTACTGCTCAAGTTAGAAGAAGGAGCTGAGACCCAGAAACATGGCAGAACATGCTTTTCATAGATGTTCTTATCTTTGAATGTCTCGTTTTTTCAGTTTGAATACAGTACGTGTCATCAGAAGTGCTTCAAAAGTACTGAGCAGTTTTATCTTCCACCAATTTCAACTGGAGTCAAATGGTCAACATTGAAGAAAACTCGCACACACAAGCATTAAGCTGCGTATTCACAATATAATAATTCCTCCAAGAAGCATATTCTTTGTTTTTGTTTTAGTGTTATTTTTGTCACTTTGTACTAGGTTCAGTCATTGGGGACCTATTTAAGTTATGGCAATAATTCATTAGTTTAAAATAGGAATTTTTTTAGGGAGCTTGCATTCTGAGACTTAAAACTAAAAATGCGGTTTCTTTCATGAAACACAATGCAGTATGCAAGCCCTGACTCCATAGCTGCATGCTGACAAATTTGCTTAAATTTAAGAATGGCAGACTTCTTATAATTTTGACAGAAATACTTAATTGCTTTTGTTTTTTATTTTCCCTTGTGACCATAAATGTCTGTTGGTATTCATCTTGAAAAACTTCAGACTGAAAGGCTAAAACCTAATAAACTGATCAACTGAATGCAGTCATATAATGAAAATCATTAGGAAGACTGAGGTACAATAATCAGTATGGTTTGAGTCTGACTAGTTAATCTGTCAAATATACACACAAAGATTAGGTATTTCCAACATGAAGAGCATCTGTTCAAACCTTTGGTATATGTGCTTTACATCAACATGCATTATGTTGCCTTTAATTACATGACTGTTCTTCCATTCTACATTCCTCATAGGTCCATGCCTACCTTACAGCATATACAGCATGGAATAAATAATATCAACTGAATAAGACATGTTGACTGTGTGTCCACTTCGGTTTTTTTTATGTGGAATAATTCTTGCATTATATACAGAAGTTGTTAGTGTCTCATGTGGCTTTTTCCAAGGAATTAACCATAGATATGTCTTCCTGTTTTACAGATAAAAAATCTGGGTAGAATTGGAAGAACACTGAACTTGCATATCTTCTAAATTCCAGTTATTAGTTTAGATGTCTACAGCCTATTTTATTTGTAAAATTCTTTCAGAGAGCTGATACAAAAAGCTAGTACCTTTGGTGTCTGAATTACTATGTTAATTGATGTTTTCTAGAATTTCTGAAAACTGCTTCTCAATGAAACACTCTGAAAGTGAGGCAGCTTAAT